>JAWQFJ010034197.1:10000-29419 GCA_034096865.1 Theodoxus fluviatilis | reverse complement strand
AGAAAGGCAATACTGCCTAATTCACTACCCTTGTAAAATAAAGTTCGTTCGTTCGTTCTGTCTGTCCTGACTTAAGCGCAACAACTTGGTACTGGTAGTCTGTTGGCTTGGCCTAATGGCAGTGAATCGATAATAAACTTGGCAGAAATAGACCTTAAGTATCCTAAAATGTACAAGACCACTCAAATTTCATGAACTATCATCCATTTTTATACAATTTACAGTGCAAAATATGAAGCGAGGGAGTTTACAGAAAAGAACGTTATAATTCCTTTACAAACACGTAGTAACGTCAGTTGCCAAATGAATGGCTCAGATGGTAAAGCGCTGGACAATTGTAACGTTAGGTCATGCGTGAACGGATTCGAATCCGCGCTGAAACTTTTTTCGAACCCGACCTGTTTTTTGTGTTTTTGGGAAATATAGTATAAATCCTGGTTTCGTGATCTTCGAAGCCAGCCCCTCTATATTCCGACTAACTATTCGCACAGTCGCTCCTTGGCCATCATCTTTGCCTTCATTTCTGATGACCGGCTGTGGCAATGGGCGCAGTTCTCGCTGTCACGACTGTTTGTTTGGCCTGTTGTTGATGCAGTTGTGCTGCGTAGCCTGCCGTGCCATACTGGTGCTGAGCTTGCTACAACTGGATCCTTTCCACTGCACACTTCTTGTGCTTCGCTAGGAGAAGAGTTCCTCCCAGAATGTTTATCTACACCAGAGGTAGTTGTCAGCCATTCATGCATATTCCTCTGAATCTTCTTCCTTGGTGTACATTCTGTCCCTGGTTGAAATTCATTTTGTTTCTGGTCCAGACGTTGCGTCGCGGTTTCTTCAGTCCTGGGCTGGTGACCACTGTCCTGTCTAGCTCGGATTTGGCTTGCACTTCCTGTTGTCTTGTTGCAAAAGGTTCTTCAAAGGATTCCTCGGGGTCTCCTGATGAACCATCCTAGATTGAAGACAGCTAATCATGGAGCATCTCAGGGTTCTCTGGTATCAATTCCTATTGAGAAGGGGTCTGAAACGCCTCCTCTCGCCCATAGGTTTCAAGTGGCGTCATTGCTCCTCCAGCTGCCAGGACTGTTTTTATCCTTTGCCATGCATCGTCGCTTCTGTTAAATGTTTAATGTGAGGAACCTCCTTAGCCATTCTAACCCGTAACCAACTGATGCGTAGCTCAGTCATGGTAGTCCTCCATGTCCCCCGAAGGGTCCGTGGGATTACCGTAGTAGCAGTAGTCAGCGCCAGTGAATGTACGTTTACTGCTCAATGTGAGTTTCCTTTGTCTTTGGCTCGCATAGTCGTCCGGATGAGTTCATGTCCCCGTAAGGTCTTGCTGCTGATGCCACTTGACTTTTCAATTTTGCATTGATGACACTTCAGGTTCACCTGGGCGTCCACGGTGCGACTCCGGAGCATGCTGATGTCTGCCGTATGTCTGGTTCCTTTCCTACCCCGCTTCTGAGACCTGTGAGAACGAAACCGGCTGAACTTGTGGTGGCTAGATCTGTCGCCCTGGAACCAGTTTGCCGTTGAGGTAGAAAACCTTGTGCCCTTGCTTCCGTAGACTGTGAATGGTTTTTTCTTACCTACTTGTCAGCTCGCTGGCAGTTCTGATCCCCATATTTCTCATTATTTTTCTACCGTAGCTCAGCAGGGTCTGCTTGTCCAGGAGAGAGGCCATCTCGACAATAATAGGACGTGGATTATTCCGGTTGTTCCCTTTTGTGCTCCCAGAGAGAGAGAGAGAGAGAGAGAGAGAGAGAGAGAGAGAGAGAGAGAGAGAGAGAGAAAGGTGGAGGAGGGACTGAGGGAGAGAGAAAAAAATATTTTTGTGTGTAAATCTGGCATGTGGTGTTGTGAAAAGTAAACCCTTTCTGAATTTCGTTACTAAATTTTCTCTTTTGAAGACTACGTGTGAAGCTTGGTTGTAAATCATATCCTATAAACTATGTCTAGCTACACTTTGTGCCATTGATTTGTAGTCATGATTGCACTAGAAGGGACCGAAAAGTTGTGACGGACAGAAGAGTCAAACTATAGACGTGCATGGATACAAACCTCACATTGTTAAAGAGGCCTGATCGTCGTTAACAATACGTTTGTATAGGCCAAAACTGCTCTTTAATCACTTCTGTTACTGCTGTTTGACAGACCTCCCTCCTGTTTTACACACCTGCTCCGCATGAGTCGCCACTCAACATCAGCTGTGTTGTTTCCCAAGAGACATGGAACGAAACTCTGTCGACAACTTTCCTCACCACAATCATGTATATACCTGGGCAGTCCATCAGGTGAGAACTCAAGGCGTAAAAAGACATGGGACTCGTTTGTTATGCAAATGGGTCGCCTCGATGGCTAGTCGAGGAGCGAACGAGACGCACCTACTGCTTATGAGCGAGAAACGTAGGCAATGCCTAGCCCTCGAGATTCTACGCCTAATAAACGCGCCCACGATTGCCCATTTAAACGCAGGTGGTTTACAAGACGCGGAGAATCTGTCAAAATGGTTGGTTCAGTAACGCAGTGACAAGCACAACAATCACCGTAGCATGTGATCAGATCACATGATCTTTTTTCGATCTAAACGTTTCCTATCTGCTTGCCTGGGTTTGTGTTGCAACCGATGCTTTTCAGATGAAGAAAATGGGTTCGTTGATGATTATGACAATGATTGGAAATACGACAACGACGATGATGATTATGATGACGATGATGCACATTTCATGTATATTTTCAGTCTGTCTTTTCGTTAAAGAATTAAGGAGTTGCTGTCTGCTATACATTCAATAATATTCTTATAAACATTTTATTTTGGCGTATATCAAAACAATTCCCATCATTTTTGTGAAGTTGAGAGGTGATCTCGAAAATTGTATTGCAGTTAAATCCACGATTGAATGTTTTCTGGTCGATCATCTAATCTACAGTTGAAATTGTTGTGTGTGTTTTTGTAGACATTACAGCTTCGGCTTCCAAGGCAGCAGTGTTATCTCTGGTGTTTGGAATGTTATTGATCATATCGTCCAGCTGTTGTATTTTGTTCTGCGCAAAACGAAGAAAGAAAATACGAGATACAACAACTTCAAGGTGAGCAAAGTAGACTGTTATTACTTTAAGCACTTTTGAACCCTGCATAAAAGCACACACTCATCTTTGATAAATGCTACATCGGCACAGGGACTGATATGTTGGATTATTGAACATTCATGGCAATGGCATTACGTTCAGTATAGTTGGGTTTGACCAGCCTTGGGCTAATAGCTTAAACTTTTTCTCTGTTTGTCTTTTGAAGAGTTCTAACTGTGCATGATTGTCGTTATGTCACGACTAAAGAGCGACGAGAAAAAGACCTCTGACGGTGAAGTTGGATCGCCTGACACTGATATTAATCTAGCAAGTCTGAACTACCATGGACCAATAGTAGCACCAGAGCACTGCCACCGAATAATTTGTCATGTTTTACACAATGCCGCGAATGCCATGACCGCGTGACAGCACTGCCATTCAGGTCCGATTTTATACACAATAGGCTTGTTCAGGAGTGCGAAGCGCTGCATGAGCGCTTAATATTGGCAATTGAGCGCTCTTTGCTTCTCCTGAACACCTACAGATTTTGTGCAGCGCTTCACTTGTTAAAGGGGAGGTAAATCTTTTGCGCCCCATGTTGTGTTGATAGACGCTAAGAAAGTGTTTTCTTTGCCACATACATCGTTTATGCACGTTTAAATGTATTCTGCATGAATAAAGTCCACTACTGTGTCATCCTTACTTGCCATTACTCGCGCATACAGAGCGCTTGGGGCAAATAAAGCCCGTTCCAGTCCCAAAATGATGTTTCTGAGGGTTATTTTACGCATCGACGGCCAGTGCGGGATCGAAGACGCCATTTTGAAAATGCTGCAAAATCGTCTGAATCACCTCGGATTGGTGATGCAAAGCGCTGCTCAGCGCTGAGTGAATCACGCCCCAAAATTGCTGTTCAAAAATGAATCACATGCAGCGCTGAGCAGCGCTTTGCAGCGCTGAGCAGCGCTTTGCAGCACTGCGCCTCCTGAACAAGCCTTCTTACAAGCTGGCTGGTGGCCTACTTAAAAAAAATTTGCTTGCACACCATATCGCTCCGTTGTGGGCTCCGCGGTTGAGTGGTTAGCGCGCTGAATCCGCTGTCGCTTGCGGCTTGTGAGTGCGGTGTTCGAAACTACACGGTTCCTGAAAAAACTTTTGTAAGCAAAGCGCTTAGCTCATATTGCTTTTCCCCACCCAGGAGCAAGACCGGGTACCTGTGAAAATTGCAATAGCACCTCATAGTGCGATTAATCTTTATTTGCGGCCGTGAGACAGTATAGGGTGGGAATACTCTCCAAGGAGTAGAGTTCGTGCTGGTACCTGAGTGTGTGCATCTCATCTGCCTGTCACTGTGTTTGTCGCCAGGTGCAAACGAATGAATGGTCGAGCGGCTCAGTGATCGGGGTAAAGTGCAAAACAGTTTGAGACCTAGACACGGAAGATGAGCCGACACAGAAAACCATCCCTCTGACATCTTCACCTTTTGAATGCGGGACTTCGCAGCTGCGCGATCCTATTATGTCATTCCATCCATCGAGTGACTGTATTCTCAAAAGCTGCCCTTCCCTTCTAGATCACCATTTCTACACGTGCAGTATGTTCGAATGAGGTCTGATCCTTTGTGAGGCTACTTAGCTTCTGCTGGGGAAAACAGGTCAAAATAATTTTTTCTTTTAATGTAATGATGCCACTGTTGATTTCTGTTTTTGCACGTCTCACTGACATATTCTATTCTGCATGAAAACACTTGAACCTCACAAATGTAATGTAATCGCCATACTTTGACAGTCATCCAACCGTGTGCACCAGTTTGTGGTTTTTGCTTCTTTTCCCCCCCAACATATAACAGATCTCAGCGCGCAGGGCGAAATCAAAGAATAGGATGTGAAATAAAAGACATGAACGTTTCACTTGGAATATACACAAGACGGTGAAATCAAATGTACCTCTGCAAAAACCGATATCAAAGTCAAAAGTTGAAATCCTCAAAGAGCCATGCATAGCTGTGCATTGCGCTTGTAGCTGGTGACGCAAACGTGCGCGTGAAAAATGACATTTTCGTCGCCTTGGGAAAGTCATCGCAAGCATTTCGAACGATGTCATGGGGGTTTCCTAATTGAAATCGACGTGTTCATTTCACCGAACTAACATCATCTGTACACACGTCTGCTGTAGGGAGGTGTAAGCTTACCTAGAATTTTCTTTAGTAACACAGTTGTGCGGAAATGTTCTATTATACAAACACCGTGCTTTATTTGCATTGTCTGGAGATTTTTTCATGCATTTAATGTTCGGAAATTCCTTGTTTGTTTCCATCGGAATGTAAAGTGTAACTCTTATCTTTATTTTCATATCGAGGGAAACAAATTCATATAGTAGAGGTTTTTTGTCTTGTAGGATTTCCGTTTTTGAAGCTGGGTGTTCTAAAACCGTGGATTGTATCCAATAAAGATGAACGATCCAAATTGTTATAGCACACTTCTGTGGGAGCAAAGACTGAACAAGATTCACAGTATTAGACCAAACAGTAGGCCTGTCCCCTTGTAGCAAAGAACGATTTACACTGTCCTCTTCTGAACTGTGTGTGCGTGCGCGCTCGTTACGTTTTTCTCAATACGAATTAATTTTAAGTGGAAAAAAAGTCCTACAGAAGTGGGAAGTTGGGGTGGGGGTGGGGAGGGGGTGTGAGGGGGTGGAGTGGGGGGTGGGGGGTTAATTTGCAACAGGCAGCGGTCTTGTCGTCATTTTACTACCGCCATATCCAGATATGATCATGCGCCATAATTATGTGTACTACACTAGAGTCAGTTTGTTTTGTGTTCCTGATCGTTCGCTGCGACATTCGCAAACGCACAGTAGAAAACCCAACTCCTGCAATGGCAACAGACAACACTGACGCCATCTTGGGACGACTGGACGCGGACTTCCCGAGGTCCATGACCTCGGTCTACGTCTAAGTTGCCATGGTGATGGTGACGGGGTTTCTAGGCAACCTGCTCCTCGTGGTGGTCTACGGCACCAAACTCAAGGCCAACACCACTCGTTCCTTCATCATCGCCTTGGCTGTTCTCGCCCTTGTAAACTGTGTTAAAGGCATGCCGCTAGATCTTCTGACTTTAACACGCACCTATGGCTATGGCGTTGGCATCTTAAGCAAATTTATAGAAACACATTTGCGTGGAAATACTTTTACTCAGGTATTCATCCTTCCTTCTCTTTGTTTGTGGTCCCATTATGACGGGCGAACTCCCCACTCCCCCACCCCACCCCACCCTCGAAAAGAAAACACGTCCTGTTAATTTAAAATCAATATCAATGACTAGGAAAGGACAGAGCCTGACGAGAAGAAACACGTGCACTTATTTTGATGACAATGACAAGAAGAACGACGACGACGTTGATACATCCATAACAAAACAAGTCAATTAAACTTTATCATCTCAAAAATCTTTTTTCACGTCACTGGTTGCAACACTGTTATTCGTCATACTTCCGGATTTGGCAGTCAGCTTGTCGTTGTGTTTCTCTCCTGCTGTCATTCAAAACCTGCAAGATTGATAATAATTGAAAATGTTTGCACCTTTTTTTTGGTGATGTCTTTGTGAGCACAACCACGTATTTCAAATGTAGGAAATAAACATGAACAATTAATCGTGCAACTTTTTAGAGCTATAATAAGTTTCTATTGTTGATGAATGTAAATAATACTTTTTCAAAGACTCGTTTTGACGATGTTCACGAGGACTGAATAACATGAATAAACTGCTTCCTTTATTTGATCTTCCTTTGCCATTCAAATCCCCCACCCCACCCTTGTCCCACGGCACTCCACCCCGCCTTTCCCCTATTCCTCCCACCTTCCGTTCATGTGACCGTTTGCTCAGTTCAAAACCCTGACCTCAAGCTAGTGTAGCTGGGAGAAGACCCCTTAACTTGAATGCCATCTTCTAGTGAACTATACTGGACGTCTACTTATCGTTCATGCCTGGACTCTCCAACTGCCATCTACCTTCAGCTATGCTTCGTCGTCTTCATCTTGGTCTACAGACTGAACTTACTCCTCTCCCTTCAGAGACTGTTTTCGTCTTGTCCCCATGAGGTGTGAAGATTGCCTCCATTGGATTATGAACTGTGAGGACGCTGTGTCCGTGTGATTGTGAACTGTGGGTTTCCTCACTGGATTCTTGGACTGTGGACCACACGTCAAACTGGTATGAGCTTTATGATTATTTGTTTTCACATCTGTTATTGACTTGATTATTCACAATTCAACGTCATCTGCATTTTGCTTAGAGCTGTGAAATTGTGGGTTGATAACTCTCATTGTGGGTTGATAACTCTCATTGCACACGCGCCGCAAGACGTCGTTGCGCGCAACTTTGACAATTTGTATATGAAATACACACACACACACACACACACACACACACACACACACACCATTGGTCGAAGGGACATAACTCTTGTTGGAAATAGCTTCACTAAACCTGCTGCTTCAATCTGTGAGCCTATCTTTCATTATGTTTGTGTCTGTCTGCCTGTCTGTTTGTCTGCCTGCCAACGTGCCTGCATGCCTACCCCTGTGTGTGAATGTGTGTGTGTGTGTGCGCGCGCTCGCGTGTGTGTGTGTGTGTGTGTGTGTGTGTGTGTGCTCGCGCGTATGTGTGTGTGCGTGTCTGTCTGCATGCATCTGTCTGCGTGCCTGTCTATCTGTCTATTGGTCTGCGTGTCTGTCCGTCTGTCTGTCTCTGCGTGTCTGTCTGTCTGTCTATCTGTGTGTGTTTGTCTATGTGTCTATCTGTCTGTGTGTCCGTCCGTCCGTCTGTGTGCGTGTGTGTGTGTGTGTGTGTGTGTGTGTGTGTGTGTGTGTGTGTGTGTGTGTGTGTGTGTGTGTGTGTGTGTGTGTGTGTGTGTGTCTGTTTAGTGTGTGTGTATGTGTGTGTGTATGTATGTCTGTGGTGTGTGTGTGTGTGTATGTCTGTCTGTGTCTGTCTGTGTCTGTGTCTGTTTGTCCCTCTCTCTCTCTCTCTCTGTCTGTATGTGTGTCTCTCTGTCTATGTGTCTGTCTGTTTGTCTGTGTGTGCGTGTGTGTGTGTGTGTGTGTGTGTGTGTGTGTGTGTGTGTTTCTGTTTGTCTGTCCGTCCGTCTGACGATTCGTAATAGGCAAATAACTAGGGACACCGTGACTTGATTTGCGTTTACTCTTAAACTGTTCTAGTGATTTTCGTGCTTACTGGCCTTATATAGCCTACAAAGGCTGATAGGGCGTTAAAAACCATCCATCCATCCATCCGTCCGTCTGTCCGTCTGTGTGTATGTCCGTCGATTCGTCCGTCCGTGTATGTGTGTCTATCTGTGCGTCATTCTGTGTGTTTGTCCGTCTGTCTCTACCTGTTTATTTCTGTCTTTGTTCTCTATCTCCCCGGTGTGTGTGTGTGTGTGTGTGTGTGTGTGTGTGTGTGTGTGTGTGTGTGTGTGTGTGTGTGTGTGTGCGCGCGCGCGCAAATTTGTGTATGTGTGTGCGTGTATGTATGTGAATGTACGTATGTTCGCCTGTATGTGTGTTAATGTGCTCATGCATGTATGTGTGTATGTATATATGAGTGCATGTGTGTGCGTTTGTGTGAATTTGTGTGTTTTGTGAATATAGTGTTTTCGTGTTTGTGCATGCATTTCAGGCTTGTTTCTATGCTGACCGAAAACCAAAAGCTTAAATAGTTTGCAAAACAATATGAAGAAAACGTGTTTGCTTTTAAACAGTTTTATGTGCTCTTTTATCAAAAGGAATGTATGCTGAAGAAGTCTGTACAATTCTAAAACAAAAGAAATCGAATAACGGCGATTGAAAATACTTATGCACTTTAAACAACGCAGGAACTACTGAAGAAGAATGCAAACAAGGTGAACTTTGGGGAGGCTAGGACACATACAGAATCGAATGTAAAGGAACAAGTAGCAAAGTAAAACAGTCTCATCAAGATCCTGGCTTTCCACAATTATGATTATATATAATGTCAAAATAATATGAAAGTTCCACTATTTTTTTTAATAAAGCAGTACAAATAAGCCTATATACAAAGAAGGTAAACTTCCACAAAACATCAACGTGTTGGCCTACAGGACAGAATACAGATAATTTCGGAACGATCAATGCTGCCTCTATGCTGCCTCTGCTTAAAAGGAAAGAACAAACAAGATGAGAAAATCAGTCCAGATGGGTAAGAATCAATTCCTCCAAAATAGATACAGAGCTACGACCGACGGTCCCAGTAACGGCAACGGTGTTTCAATGCCCCTCCTGTCTTCGACTCTGCAGACCAAACTGGGTATGCCCAGCCATTTACAAGTCCACAAGGATAGCACGGATCCCGTCATCCTTGAACAATGGGAACACCACTACCACAGAATGAATCCAATACAATGCATGGTAGACTGCGTAGTGGGCAGCTACAGGACCCGTCCAGACTAGCAGTAGAGAGCCATGTAGCGACCGTTTACGCACAATGCGCACAAATCACAGGACACATACGACATACGATAGGAAGATGGAGAATGGATGACACTTGGGTGATAGGTGCACCCATCCAGGAGGAACTAAATGAGAGCGGAAGGATGAGAGAGAGAGAAGGGGGAGAATTGGAGAGACAGAGAGGGGGTGGGGAAATGGAGAGAGAGGGGGATGGGGTAAATGTAAAGAGAGGGGGAATGGAGAGAGAGAGAGAAAAAAAAAGGGGGAGGGAGAGAGAAAGGGAGATAGAATGAGGGCAGAAGAATGAGAGGGAGAGAGAGGGGGGGATGGAGAGAGAGAGAGAGAGAGAGAGAGAGGGGGGGGGGGACAGAGAGAGAAGGGTGGAAATGGAGAGAGAGAGAAAGAAAGAGGGAGAGAGAGAAAGGTAGTTACTGAGAGGGAGGGAGGGACAGGAAGTCAGAGAGAAACAGACAGATACACACACACAGAGGCAGGCAGACGGACAGACAAAGCGTCTATGTCACAAGGCAACCGGTTAACAAAAAACGGGAACAAATAACTCAGTAGGGAAGCTTTGCACTCGGCAACACGTGCCAGTGCTTTTTTCACTATGCAGCGGCTGCGCTGGATAATGTCTGGAGTGAACTGTTCACATTCAGGAACGGAAAACCGCATTCGATTATTGAATTCATCTCGACCCTTGACATGACCATTAGCATACACGTCGCAGTGAATTACATAATTATAGTTTAAACTGAGGATGCGACAATGCCGAAACAGATAGCGATTTTTTGTATTTGACAGGGATTTAGCATCCGAAATAAAATCCCCAGATGCACATTGCTCCCGATTTTGTGACCTCCAAGCCATGTTCGACATGCCTAATTCCATGTAATAAAGATTTACAAACAGACGTAACTCTTGTAGTGCTGTGAACTGTGACAGAAAGGACTATGAATGGTGTGAACTGTCTGTAACAACAAGGAGTAACATGTGAGAGTGTGTGTGTGTGTGCGTTATGCGTTGATGATCGTGTATGTGTTATGTGTGCTGTGCGAGTGTGGTTGTTGATGTGCATGCAGGATGATGAACATGATGGGGGGGGGGGGGGGGGGGGGTGTTGTTGTACATGTGTTATGGATGAAGATCGGGTATGTGTTATTGCGTGACGATGATTGTTTGATGTGCATGCTTGTGTCTTTGTTCCTTCTGTGATTACTTGTTTTGGTGTAAAATGTTTCTCTATTAAATTGAATTGCCTCTGATGGACTCCATAACTTGAACGATATGATTGAGTTAATTAATGTTGAACTGTTTTTGTTTTTGTATGTATGTATTATGTTTTTGCCACCGACAAAACGAATTTCCTTGTGATCAATGAGGACAATAAAGTATCTTGTATCTTGTATCTAACTCATACGCTGGGAACTACACAACAAGGATAATCATATCTGGCATTGAGTAACGAATTTGTCGGGAGACGAATGCGGTCGATTACCGTTCACAAAAACACGTTTTGTCATGCAAAAAGGCAAGAGAGGCAATGATAAAATCAAACTGCCACGATCTTCAAGGTCACACAATGATAATGCAAATAACGAAGGGATAATACAAAATAACGGAGTGCTACGTAAAGGTGAGAAGTGAGTCGTAAAAATTTACAATAGGCAGTCGTACTTACAAATGGATCAGTGGCTAAATCTGCGGTTGGAGAATAGTAGTGTCATTGTGAAGATCAGTTAGTCCCTTAGCAATAGACGACATGAATTGTGAACGTCATTGCACAGTAGTGAGACTACGAAAATAACACACAAGTTACAGATGCGAGAAAATTTCGGATGTCGTTTAGTGAAGACAACCCAGTTTGGTGACCCCTGGGTGAACCTAGAACTGGGGAGGGAGATGTCATAGCAATTAGTTCTTGGTCCAGTGAGATTGAAGAATAAAGATTGTTGATTATGGGAATGATAGTTTTGCCGAAGTAACGCATGCGCTTGTTCAAAGGCCTGTATTTGACCAACAAATGTAACTAAAGCTGACGATCTTCAGGACCCGGAGTACATTTCAAATGTAAGAATCAAGCAGGACAACACAAAATTGACAATCTTAGCTGACACTAGATCTGTACATTCAATTCATAGGTTGTATGTGACAGACACTCATGTCATGAATATATCCCATCAAGTCTGTTTTCGATGTAGTCAGCGCTGAGGCTTCAAGGATTAGCACACTTCCAAACATGATTTTACAGTTCGAGATTTGAAAATTTGATAACTTCAAGTGAGAGCGTCCATTCCACTGCAGAGAATCGCATCCTTTAACATTGCTAAATTGTCTCTCAGCAAAAAAAAACGAAAACAGCAGTTACAAAAACAAAAACTGTCTGTGACGGGAATGGGTCCTGGAGGAGGGCTGGTGGAATGCTAACCGTTGCTACAGCGCTCCATGGAAGGCGTCTGCTGTCTTCAGACGTAGGCTTGGCTCGGGGTTTCAGTCGCTCCAAACTTTTACACCACTCTAGACGATGTGATGCTGACAGCCTGGTTAGCTATGATTCTCATCTCGGAAGTCTCAGGATTCGTGGAGCGTGGTTGGAGACAGTTTCTAAAGTGGCGTGTGTCTGTGTCAGTAAGCGGCTGAGACTTCATGACTGCATGCAACTGACGTTTGACAAAAGTTTGAGGAAGAAGACTTTAATCACAATTCACTCACTGCGACCAAAGAATAGTCTTTGCTGCGACAAGGGAACAAAGTGGCAATGCATTTCAAGCCGTCCAGCAGACGCTTGCACTTGTCTCGGAACTCGCGGTGTCGAGCGCCGTATATGAGGGGGTTGGCTGCACTCTGGATGTAAGGAAACCGAGCACAGAGGTCGATAACAACAAAAGACCACAGCCCCGTGCTATCAATAACTTTTAGACCAACCAGAGTCATGACAAAGAAATAGGGAAAGAAGCTTACTACGAAAAGCAGTGTAATCTGAAACATGGTGATCGTCGTTCTACGCACAGCTGCGTCACGCTTGCGTCTACGTGTATCATTGATTATGTGTCCTGCATTTGTAGTGCTTCTAGAATACTTGTCTTCAACTCCACGGTTCGAGTCGTCTGAGGTGTTGTCTCGTGAAACTGACGATGCTGGTTCCTTCACGTCAGAAGCATCGTTCCGGCTTGACATCCCCGACACGTCCGAGTTGTCTGTTGTCTGGTCAGTACTGCAGCTATTATCCGTTAGAGCAGTTAGTGTACTCTCGCTACTGGCACCGTGACTGCTGCAGTCAGTGGTGACGCTGCTGGCAGGAAGACGGACTGGCAGGAACATCGCAACAGGCAGTGAGGGGCCTGGACTTTCAGACGTGGTCGGTGCATTTCGAATCTGTAACGTAACAACAAAGCTAGAACTGCTCGCACCTGCTTATTGTTTTTGTTTGGTTTAAACGGTGTGGACCGTCCATCCAAACACCCCATAAACTCACAGTAACTGTTTCACAAAATAACTATTTATTATCAATCCTTCCTCAATATGATTATGTCTCCAAGGGTTTTAGTTTGTACTTGGGGACAATTAAATTTTCAAATGTAAGTTCCATATTTAGAATGAAAAGGCCTGTATATGTTCATAAAGATATTCATGACCATTTTGGCAAAACAAATCTGTATTAAAATTATTGTGTTCCATTATTATTGAAATAGTTATTATCATGTGACGATGATGTTTCGCCTGTGTGTTTTGAAGTATCTTCCGCCGTGTATTTATAGAAAATTGTCGAAAACGAAATAACATGGAAAAGGAAAAACCACTTTCTCCATTAACCAATCATTACTGTGGTGGGTACGATCATAATCTGCTTTGGTAGTATCGCTTTTGCGTTGGGGAAACAAACATGAAAGCAAACACAAACACATACACCCATACACACGCACGCACGCACTCACGCATGCACGCACCCACGCACTAACACATCCATACGCTGAAAATTCTTATCAATTCTTTGCTGGGTCTGTCACGTTCCTGCACTCACTAAATGCCTCTCCTGTTGCAGTAATCAATACAGTCTACAACATAAAGCATCTTGAGAATGGTCCCTGTCGTGCACGTGATAATCTGATTACTGTATGATCACATCACGTATCATATATCCCTATGGAAAACCGCGATCGAGTCATCAAAAGTGAATGATTTTCTCTTCTTCTAAGGTGAGTTTGACTCCTTAGACTGACAAACAAACTTACTAAAACATTCCACACATATATTATACATATACATAATTATGTTTGCGCGGGTTAGAAGGATGGATGGATGGTGTATTATATAGCCTGTCAGCCTTTGTAGACTATGTAAGGCCATTTGGCACGACAATCTCTGGAATAGAGTAAGCGTCAATCATTACGATGCCCTATCGGCCTATGTTATTCGCCTCTTACGAATCGCTTAGGAAGACATGGTGGGTCTGTTTTGACCCAAACCCACAGGGGCCGCGGGCAAGAAAGAATAACATGCGTATAAGAGGTAGGTGTATGAGAGAGAGAGAGAGACAGACAGAGAGAGAGAGAGAGAGAGGGAGAGAGAGAGAGAGGGAGAGAGAGAGAGAGAGAGAGAGAGAGAGAGAGAGAGAGAGAGAGAGAGAGAGAGAGAGAGAGAGAGAACGAAATTTATTCATTTGGCCGTCTGCCAACTTGAAAGAGATGATCAAAATGGAAAACAATGTGGCCAACTCACATTTCCGCTCTCAAAGAGAACTTCAAAATTATAAAACTTTGTTACTAACATATGTTTATATGACCTTAGCCTTAATACATCATTTTCTCCTCTCTACGTTTCAGGGAAGTAAAAATATATATTGACACGGCCATCGTTGAGAGGGGGGGGGGGGGGGAGAGAGAGAGAGAGAGAGAGAGAGAGAGAGAGAGAGAGAGAGAGAGAGAGAGAGAAGGAAGAGAGGAAGGAAGGAAGGAAGGAGAAAGTGCAGGAAGTGAAACAAACAATACGACATATAGAAACGAGTGAGGAGTGATCCACACGAAGAAAGCGAAATCAAATGATGAAACAGGTTTCAGGAAATGGATTGCAAAGTCATAAAGCACAAGCAAGCAATCAACGACATTCACCACTGACAACACCTGGCTGGTACACCAGAGGAAGTTTCAAGGAATTAAAGCTTTAAACCAAAATTTCAATACGAAATCTTACCTGTATAATGATCCAGGAATACAAGACGAGAAGTACGTCGCATGCTCCAAGGAAAACGACAAACAACCCATTGAAGTAGATGAAAGGGTACGTAGAGTCGTCGAAACGGTTTTCGATGTCACACAACGTCACGTTAACAGCATCTATGGTCACTTGCCGTTGGCCGGCGAACACGAAATACGGCCGTGCGATCACGGCAGTAATCAAGCCACATCCTGCAATGGCTCTGTGGGCCCCACGCTCACTCAGCTGGGTTGCTAAGGGTCGACACACCTTCCTGAAGCGATCTGATGCCACCACCACCAACAGCAGAGCTGTAACAAACAAACAATACAGCTTTCCCGACCAATGACTGGTTTTCATTCTGAGTTGATAAAGACATCACGAAGAAAGTTTCGCATCGAAACTGCAAATCACTTCGTTTGCAAAAGCTACTGAATCGTAATCTTTATGTTAGCCTTATTTTGTGCAAGACTGGACAGCAAAAACAGTTCTAAGCGAGGAAAAAAGTAGCACTGAAACTGCAATGATTGCAGAGAGGCAACCGAATCTTTAAAATAAGTTAATTCGTGAATACGAAATACTTCAAAGTGCTGATGATCTAGAAAAGACATGATTTTCGATAATAACTTACTTCCAGTTTACCCGCATCTAATGTTTCTTAGGCAAGGAGCACAGAAAGGATTGCGTTAACACTTTCTAGAACTCAAGGGGCACATCTACGACTTTTCCCTCATTAGAATTAAAAATAGCAATCAAGTCATCCTGAGTAGGTACTAAACCAGGACATTCTAGTCCACTAGAGACTTCGCCTGCCGGCGAAAGAGTCTCTAGCACAGTTCATATCACGTGATGGAACTTATCCGTCCGGAATATTCATGAGGAGGTCACACGAGAGGCTTGTGGGATAACACTCTGATCCCTGACATACGCCGTTAAAGTAGTTCTAAGACTATTTCGCACAAAACTCGTAAATTACGCTTGTTGAGGCAATAAACAGCGTTTATTTGATAAAATAACATGTTTGTGCTGAAATGGAAAAAAGTTTTTACATCTGAATTATTTCTGTAAAAAGTGCAAAAATAGTATCCAGAACGAGCTATTTTTGGCACAATGCTGCAATGCGAAGGGTCAAATCTATTACGCATTCAATGCGAACTTCGCCAGAGTCACGTGACTCGGGTTCACAGAGGAACTGGGGCACCTAATCGCCTCGCACTAATATAAACGGACCGAGCAACTACGCGCATCCGGACATTACACGTGGAGCATTCCTCTGCGTTTGAGCTCGCTTGGGCGACCTGCAGAGCAGTCACGTGACGTCCCCTGCAAGAGTATGTCGACCACAGGCGAACTACGTAGCCTACTACGCTGATGAACGGATCGTGTTTAAGATCGGGATTTGGCGTAGTAGCTCGACCTGTTGGCAGTTGTGTGATGAGATTAAGTGCCGTGGTACAGTACCTTCTCCGGATAGCTTAACTGCTGCCTACAATCACGTCTGGTAGGCTATGTTATGAACGGATTGCATTCAGGAATCAGAGTTTCTCTTATAATATTATGAGAAGCATTCTCAGAGCTGATGATGAATGACGAAGGGAAGAACGACGAAATGAATAGCTGTTTCATTTCATTCCATCCACGTATACATTACCGATGCAAGTCTTTAATAAATTCTGTTTCTGCATGCAGAAACGAACATATGTATTACGCCTTGAAATTGCTTGTTACAGTTACCCGACTCAGTTTAAACGATGACCAAATGCTTGCTAGCCGAAAAAAAAGTAGAACTATCATGAATTACCAAAAGTACTTGCGGTTATGACTGACTTCAGGAAAACGAATAAACGGTAAGCTGACTGGCAAATCAGAAAGATGAATGTATCAAATCGTCGAGTGCATTGAGGAAAATACCAAAGTGGTTAGGATGATAATATTTGATTTGTTTTGTGTTGTAAAAGCTGCATCTAAATCGCCGTCGTCGTTGTTGTAATCGATGTCAAAGCCAGTGTATTATTATCATCGTCCTCCAACCTCTGGTAGTTGTTATCATTATTATATCAGTGGAGTATGTTCCTTTTGATTGCTGTATGTCTGTAAGAATCTGCCTTTGGAAAGATAAGGAAAGGTAATTACCGGACAAAAAGTATGTGACCATAAAAGTGCCTCCAAACATTTTGCATAAGATGCCAGTAGGAGGGCCGAAGTCACTTGATAAGGTCAGGAGATCAAGTGGCATGCCAATACTGCACTTCACAAGGTCAATGACAGCCAAGGCAATGATGAAGGAGCGTGTGGTGGTGGCCTTGAACTTGGTGACGTAGACCACGACGACCAGCAGGTTGCCTAGCAACCCCGTCACCATCACCAATTCAACGTAGATGTAGACCAAGACCACGGGCCATGAAAACACAGCGCCCACGGGTCCCAAGATGGCGTCCCAAGTTGTGTTTTCTCCCATCTTTGCAGCAGTCGCAGCCTTTGAGGAAGCCATCGGAAAAAATAGTGTTGTATTAGAGTGGTATTGATGTAGTGCATAAACACATGGAGATACGGAAGCAAATAATTACTACCAGAAAAAAGTAGTGGGGAACTTATATAATAAATGTCATTCCTTTCGTCTTTGCACTCAATGGCTTAAATAAATAAAATACGCTCGAACATACAACCAAGCATACTGATACAGACATGGACATAAAAACAGACGAGCAGACACTAAGGGGTGAGACAGAATGACAAACAAACACACAGGAAGACAGACCCACAGACAGACAGACAAGACAAGACTAGACTAGACTAGACTAGGCTAGACTAGATTTAGAAAAGATTAGAATATATTAGAATAGATTTAGAAAAGATTAGATAGATACAGACACACACACATAGACAGACAGACAGACAGACAGACAGACAGACAGACAGACAGACAGACAGACAGACAGACAGACAGACAGACAGACAGACACGCAGACAGACAGACCGATATATAAAGACAGACACATACACTTAGACAGACAGACAGACACACACACACAGACAGATAGACAGACAGACACACACACAGACAGACAGACAGACAGACAGACAGACAGACAGACAGACAGACAGACAGACAGACAGACAGACGGACGGACGGACGGACGGACGGATGGAAGGACGGACGGATGGATATACAGACCATAGAGAGAGAGAGAGAGAGAGAGAGAGAGATAGAGAGAGAGACAGACAGACACACACACACAGATAGATAAAAGGATAGATAGATATACAAAAACAGACACATAGACAGACAGACAGACACACACACACAGATAGATAGATAGATAAAAACAGACGCATACACAAAGACAGACAGACAGACACACACACACACACGCACACAAACACACACACACACACACACACACGCACACAAACACACACACACACACACACACACAGATAGATAAAGACAGACACATACACTTAGACAGACAGAAAGACACATACACTTAGACAGAGAGACAGACAGACAGATAGATAAAGACAGACACATACACATAGACAGACAGACAGACGGACGGACGGATGGACATACAAACACAAACATAGACACATAGAGAGAGGGAGAGAGAGAGAGAGAGAGAGAGAGAGAGAGAGAGAGAGAGAGAGAGAGAGACAGAAGGAAAGGGAGACAGACAGACAGACAGACACACACACACACACAGACAGACTCACACAGACAAACAGACAGACAGGCAGGCAGACAGACAGACAGACAGACAGACAGACAGACAGACAGACAGACAAACACACACACAGTCACACAGACAAACATACACACAGTCACACAGACAGACAGACAAACACACACACGCGCACACACACACACACACAGACAGTGTCACAGACAGACACACAAACACACAGATACAAAGACAGACAGTCACCCACACAGACAGTCATACAGACAGACACACAAACACACAGATACACATACAGACAGACACACAGACAGACACACAGACAGACACACAGGGAGACACACAGACAGACACACAGGGAGACACGCAGACAGACACACAGTATATTGTAGAAAAGAGCGAAGGAAAGGGAAGTTCCTGTATGTACTTATTGTTTTAACTTTGGCACGTGGTAGACGTTGAACCAAAGCTAATGCAGTCATACAGAGGGGTAGGTGCATCGTAGATGTTCACCAAGCATCATTCATACACAGACAGAATTACACGCATGGACAGATTTACGACACAGAGTTGCAGCCAGTATAGTATTTTCTATATGTTTAAATAAATCCAGATTCTTCCCGTGCCAGGGATAGAACCACGGCACTGCGCCTCGCACATCGTCCAACCCCAAAGCATGCTCGCAGCAGGTAGTGGCAGCGAAAATAGAAAACTCACTATTGAATAGAACATTCTGATTTATTAGGATTCTACTATATGAAATATTTTTTTAAAAAATAAGGCTCTGTCATTAACAGTTCCGGAGATAATGAGGTTTCAATCTGATGGCAAAAATTGAGGATGTCCTTGTACTAAAGTACTATCTTCAGCCTGGAAAAAGTTGATGAATAAAACGGATTATGTAGTCGATATTGATTAAGCATATACAACTGATTATGTAGATTTGTATTTCTGAAACAGCTAGGCTGTGACTATAAAATCAGGAAACTACAAGTGCTTCAAAAGGACAAA
>JAWQFJ010034197.1:0-2500 GCA_034096865.1 Theodoxus fluviatilis | reverse complement strand
GCCTCCAGTCATCTTGTAATCGGGGACTGTTACATACTAAAAAGTCGCAGGTGACAGGAGTAATATGCAGACACACCTACCGCATCTCCGGGTTACATAATAAGCCAGACCTAATAAAAAAAACACTTACTCCTCCAATCACGTGTCGATTTGAATATCGTACCAATTTACATGTAAATGAACTTCTGATGTATTTTACATACAGCTATGAGAAATAAGAACTGTTCACACTTTCTTATTACCTGTGTCAGTATTTCTAAAGTTTCACTTACGATACGAAGGAAACAGTGGAGGACACGGCTGATCTATTTCAAACTTCATGAAAGAGCAGGTATCTACGCGCAAAAGGCCCGTCTCCCCAGCCGATCCGGACATGACATCGGCCACAACGACTTAAGCGAGGTCGGACTCGGAGTGCATGACACGGACGGACGTCGGTGTTGAGCTGAGGGAACCTCCCGGAAGTCCCAAAATCACATCCGGCAAGTCGAGACATCGGCGGAGTAGGCGTAAACACCTTAGACACCGAATTTTGTATTTGCTTCATCTGCAAGACTGTTGTTGACACCGTTCATTATTATGTCGAAAATGCCACATTTTCCACTGTGACCAGCCTAGGAGAACGACTGAAAAATGTCATGAAGGGCTACGCAATAGTTCCCAGCGCGCTAAATCTTGTACCACTACCAGCAAAGACCATACATTACAGTAATGTATGGTCTTTGCTACCAGTACTAAACTTTTATACTGTGCTGGTCGGGTGATGGCTACCCTGACAGTGCAACATGCGTATACAGCTGAGTACATCAGGCCTTTCCCCCCTCAATAGTTCACTGAAAACAATTCTGATTTCAGCTTTCCTGCTGCTGTTGGTGGCTGCGGACCGCTACAGGAAGATATGTCGTACATTGGCGTCACAGCTCGGTGTACCCAGTGCCAATCGAGCTATCACAGCCTGCGGCCTGATCTCCCTGGTGTTTGCTTGGCCTCAGCTTATTCTGTCCGGCAATCGGCAGAGAAAATGTCAATGCGACGGCCACACGATGCAGTAGAGAGAACAGTTTCGACGGCACTAAGTATCCCCTTATCTACAATGCCGTGTTAGTTTTCCTGTTCCTGGGAGGAAGCTTCGTCCTCGTGACGCTCTACTCGCTGTTAATTAGCGTGGTATGACCTCGTTTTTCACGGCTGTGTGTAATGCGGCTTATCTCCTTTCCTGTTTTGTCGTTGCCAAAGTATTGTCTGCTTTGTTTTTCTCGGTGATAATTAGCCATTCATGTATTTCTTCTTCTTCTTCTTCTTCTTCTTCTTCTTCTTCTTCTTCTCTCTCTCTCTCTCTCTCTCTCTCTCTCCCCACCTCCTCTCTCTCTCTCCCCCCCCCTCTCCAACCAATCATCCATCCATTCATCCATCATTCCGTCTGTCCGTCCGTCCATCCATCCATTAATCTGTCTGTCTTCCTGTCTGTCTTCCTGTCTGTCTTCCTGTCTGTCTTCCTGTCTGTCTTCCTGTCTGCCTTCATGTCTGCCTTCGTGTCTGCCTTCATATCTGTCTTCGTGTCTGCCTTCATGTCTGTCTGTCTTCGTGTCTGTCTGTCTCTCTTCGTGTCAGTCTGTCTGTCTTCGTGTCTGTCTGTCTGTCTTTGTGTCTGTGTGTCTGTCTGATTTGTTCTGTCTGGTTTGTTCTGTCTGGTTTGTTCTGTCTGGTTTGGTCTCTCTGGTTTGGTCTGTCTGGTTTGGTCTCTCTGGTTTGGTCTGTCTGGTTTGGTCTGTCTGGTTTGGTCTGTCTGGTCTGGTCTGGTCTGGTCTGTCTGGTCTGGTCGGTCTGGTCTGGTCTGGTCTGGTCTGTCTGGTTTGGCCTGTCTGGTCTGTCTGGTTTGGTCTGTCTGGTTTGGTCTGTCTGGTTTGGTGTGTCTGGCTTGGTCCGTCTGGTTTGGTCGGTCGATCTGTCTGGTCTGGTCTGTCTGGTTTGGTCTCTCTGGTTTGGTCTGTCTGGTTTGGTCTGTCTGGTTTGGTCTGTCTGGTCTGGTCTGGTCTGGTCTGTCTGGTCTGGTCGGTCTGGTCTGGTCTGGTCTGGTCTGTCTGGTTTGGCCTGTCTGGTCTGTCTGGTTTGGTCTGTCTGGTTTGGTCTGTCTGGTTTGGTGTGTCTGGCTTGGTCCGTCTGGTTTGGTCGGTCGATCTGTCTGGTCTGGTCTGTCTGTCTGTCTAGTCTGTATATAAGGTCGTCTGTCTGGTCTG
The DNA here is from genome assembly GCA_034096865.1 of Theodoxus fluviatilis. Lineage (NCBI taxonomy): Eukaryota > Metazoa > Mollusca > Gastropoda > Cycloneritida > Neritidae > Theodoxus > Theodoxus fluviatilis. The sequence goes on along the minus strand of JAWQFJ010034197.1, from coordinate 263 downwards.
TTTGTCTGTCTGGTCTGTCTGTCGGTCTGTCTGTCGGTCTGTCTGGCCTGCCTGGCCTGCCTGCCTGTCTGCCTGCCTGCCTGCCTGCCCGCCTGCCCGCCCGTCCGTCCGTCCGTCCGTCCGTCCGGTCTGTCTGTCTGTCTGTCTGTCTGTCTGTCTGTCTGTCTGTCTGTCTGTCTGTCTGTCTGTCTGTCTGTCTGTCTGTCTGTCTGTCTGTGTGTCTTCTGTCTGCCTGTCTGTCTGTCTGTCTCTCTGTCTCTCTG
>JAWQFJ010034196.1:15000-22498 GCA_034096865.1 Theodoxus fluviatilis | reverse complement strand
ACAGACAGACACACAGGCAGACAGACAGACAGACAGACAGACAGACAGACAGACAGACAGACACACAGACAGACAGACAGACAGACAGACAGACAGACAGACACACAGACAGACACACAGACAGACACACAGACAGACAGACAGACACACAGACAGACAGACACACAGACGCAGACAGATGGACGGACTGACGGAAGAACAGACAGATAGGAAGACAGACAGACAGACAGACAGACACACAGACACACAGACAGACACACACACAGACAGACACACAGACAGACAGACAGACAGACAGACAGACAGACAGACAGACACACAGACACACAGACACACAGACAGACAGACAGACAGACATACAGACACACACACAGACAGACAGACAGACAGCACAGACACACAGACAGACACACAGACAGACACACAGACAGACAGACAGACAGACAGACAGACAGACAGACAGACAGACAGACAGACAGACAGACAGACAGACAGACAGACAGACAGACAGACAGACAGACAGACAGACAGACAGACAGACAGACAGACAGACAGACAGACAGACACACATACAGACAGACAGACACACAGACAGACAAGACAGACACACAGACACACAGACAGACAGACACACAGACAGACACACAGACACACAGATAGACACACACACACACAGATGGACGGACAAACAGACAGGCACACAGACAGACAGACAGACAGACACACACACACACACACACACACATACAGACAGACAGACAGACAGACACACAGACAGTCAGACAGACAGACAGACAGACAGACAGACAGACAGACAGACAGACAGACAGACAGACAGACAGACAGACAGACAGACAGACAGACAGACAGACAGACAGACAGACAGACAGACAGACAGACAGACAGACAGACAGACACACACACACAGACACACAGACACACAGACAGACAGACAGACAGACAGACACACAGACAGACACACAGACAGACAGACAGACACACAGACAGACAGACACACAGACAGACAGACAGACAGACACGCAGACACACAGACACACAGACAGACAGACACTTGACTTGACTTGACTTTTACGACGTTTGAGGCCTGTTGTAAGGCCTGTTCGACGTTCCATGTGATAAAATAACTTTGCTGCAATGCGTGGCGGGCTAGCTACTAGATCAAGTCTATTGCATATTTTGGCATTCCGGTGCGTAGAGGGTGGGGAGATCTTTCCAGTGTTCGTCGAGTGCAATTTTAAAGTCATGGACTGAGGCAGCTGTGACAACTGCATCTGGTAGGCTATTCCAGGTTTTGATGATGCGCTGTGAGAAGAAGTTCTTCCTGATGTTCAGCCGAAAGCTGTCTTTATGGAGTTTCAGCGAGTTATAACGCATATCAGTGTTGCTGGACAGTTTGAAGTTACTTTCTGCACATCGTAGTAACGATGTAGGTATTTGTACACCTCTATCATATCTCCTCTCTTGCGTCTGTGCTCCAGGGTTGGGCATTTTAGTGTTCGAAGTCTCTCTGGGACACACAGACAGACAGACACATAGACACACAGACAGATGGACGGACTGACGGAAGAACAGACAGATAGGAAGACACTCACTGAGTGAGCGAATTAGTGAAATTGAATGAGAAATGGAGAAAAAGGACAAGAGCAAAATAAAATATGGATGTGCTATTATGGGTAAAGTAACGTCACCGGTAACACAGTTGACACAGATTGAACGTCTGATATTTAGTAACTTCTCCTCCCTGAAAATTAATGCCATGCTTCATCCTGTGGAAGCGGGGATCTTACCCCAGATATACTTAGCTACAACAGCACCAGAGGGTGTCACATAGCGACCTATTACTGACACCCAGGTTCTCAAATTGCTTCACACTATATTGATAGCATCAGCATTAGGAAGTGCAACACATGATTATTCAAAAACAACTATCGACACACATGCCTTTCCCAACTCGCCCATCAGACAGCGTAACAATAGTGTTACCACGATGGTGACGTTTCCATGGCGCGTTACAGCAGAAAAGACTATATACAAATGTTTGTATTAAAAACTTTAGATTCAATAGTGTGTTTGGTATGTCTGTACGGAACCTTCCAGGTCACGGTCTGTTTTAGGTGGATTGCGTTTGCTGGATCTGGTCTGAAGTTTACAAATGCACTGCTTTGGGACATTTATCGGTCCTGTATCAAGACGACTTCGTCCATTTTAGAGCTCTGTATAGGCTATTTTTTCTTCTTTTTTAAATATTGGCGCGCCCTAGCGAAAACCGCCACCGCCAATCTTGAGGCAGACCGCTGTCAACGCCTTGCCACTGCAAGTGAGTGAAGACGCAGGGATGCCTCTGTCCCTACCCTTGCTCTGGCGACTAGCGTTCCATGCCCCATCAGCCGCCTGATCGCTTCAGACTTTGGTTTTCCGAAGCCACATGCGTGCCCACCACAGCATATTACCGCAGCAGAACGTCCTCCTTGGCTCCCTAGAGACTGACAAGAAAATGAAAAAAGGTTGTTTATACATTTTCAGGTGTCAGTGAAGTTTCGCGACCCATGATTGCGGCAGGGAGGTACGTGCTGTAAAACGTTCTCCACATACCTGTAAGTGCATGACGTTTCCATCCTCGGAGTTCAAGAGATTCGTGCATCCTGGCATTTGACAGAAACGTTTCCCTTATTTCATTTACATATACACGATCTCTCTGCTCTGTCTGGCTCGTGCCGCTCCGCAATAAATCAGATTCAGTTTTTCTAAGAGGAGGACGCAGCTCTCGAGTTTATGGCGGTCTCGGCATAATTCGCGCGCGCAATCCCAAACAGGTGGGTCGGCTTCATCGTCGAGCTAGTTCATTGACAACGAAGATGTTGACGTTGCTAAGTGATGCTTGGCCGACCACGACAGTGAGGACAGTCCAGGAGGTCATCCTTGTCTCTGGCCTGTGTCCCTCCTGCGTCCCTCTGTTCAGCCTTCCAGCCACAATAGCACTATCTCCTCGCATCCTCCGAGTCTTCAGGTACCGGTAGCCAGGTCTCGCTGGGCTCACCACCTTCTCTTTTGTCCTCGTAAGCGCCCTGGGACTTTCAAGTGGGCCGCCCGGGCGTGTGATCAACTTGTACGTGCTAATCAAAGGCGATAGGCTCCATCGACTGGCCCGCCCTCCCAGTCGCACCTCGTGTGCTCGTTCGGCCGTAATGTTGACCGCCACTTAGGCTCCATTTCGCTGTAGATAGCCGCCCGGATTGGCGTCCGGACTGTCCTGTGGTCAAGATGTCCTGAGATCTAGGCGGGTTTCCTTGGAGCGGAGGTGAAGTCGGCGCAGCGATAGGTTTGAGACGATTAGCCGAAGGTGTCCTCTCGCGGCAGATATTCACTGATGATATTAGAACGGGATCTTCCAAAATGCAGGGTCGAGAACCCTTGCGTCTTAAGAGCAGCACACGGCCGCATCCGCTCGATGCCGTCTTCTTCACCTAGAATCCCCGGCTGCTGGGCTTCGGGGCCTGCTCCAGTAGGTCAGCCAGAGGAGGCCCCAAGCAGCCAAAGAAGCTTCCCCGATGCATGGGAACAATATCAGGTTCTCAAGAACCAACGTGTTTACCACTAGTGATCCACTTATTCAATGCAACTAACCTACAATCTGGAGTGAAGGAGGAGGAGGAGGAGGAGGAGGAGGAGGAGGAGGAGGAGGAGGAGGAGGAGGAGGAGGAGGGAGGGAGGGAGATGGGGAGGAGGAGGAGGACGACGAAAATGATGACGACGAAGAGAAGAAAAGAATTTAAAGAATCGAATTTGGTTTATCCATTTTTGTGTTTACTTGGAACGCAACAATGTGGGGACCATGTTTTCATTACACTCAACATAATTCTTTAAAAGGAAAAGTTGTTGTTTTTGGGGGGGTTAAATCATGATATCTTTATAATAATTCAGACAACAGGACTCGATGAATCAAAGTTTCGCCTCTCTCATATGTAAGCCAATTGACGAATTCTCTTTTAGTGTGTAATGCAAACGTCGATATATTGAATTCTTCAAGGACAATATTTCTTCCCCAGAGTGTTTGTTCAGCGACGGATTTTACCGGCCTAGTGTTGCTCATGAATAAGGCACTGAATGATCAGTGCGGTCTGGTGATCTTTGCCTTAGTCCAGTCTGTGACTTGGCGGTGATAATAGACTCACTGCGTCTCCCTACGCTATTCTTAAGAGGCAAATCACTAGGGAAACTGGGATTTAACTTTCTCTCATCGTAACCCACTCTAATGACTTCTCGTGATTAATGGTCTTATGTGGCCTACAAAGGCTTATAGGCCGAAACAATTATCTCCATCCGTCGTCCTAAGCTTCAGGCGTTCACATGTAACCGTAGTGGATTCACATAGCAATTTCCCCTTTATATTTAGGTCTCAAGCCAGGGTACATTCTTTTCACTGATCATTATATAGACCGCTTGATCAAATCTTCACAGGCACCTGACGACAAACACACTTACATTCAGTTGGAACACACACACAAGTACAGCACCATCTCCACTCAACACTGAATACTCCTGCACCATGCTGGCTCATGAGCACATCGAAGGTCAGTCGTAATACGCGATCCACTCATTATCGTTGCCATGACAGGTGGCAGGTTTTACTGAAAGATGGGAAGACGCAATGATAAAACGCCTTCTTTTTGTGGTGCAACTCTGCTCGATACTGAAGGCATCTCAGAGCACACGCTAGCTGCGAGCGGTCGCAAGCGTTAGGTAGGACTGGCAGCGCTGTACTCAAGGCTGCGAGGATCCAAGGGTGGCATTCTCGGACTCCTGAACTTCTCAAAAACAAGGAATAAAAGCGGGTACCTACAAACGCAGCTGAGGAGCATCACAGTGCGACTGCCCCCAATGCAAATTTGAGTCGGCGTCTTTAGAATTTTCTCCTGGGAGTGTGTTGGAACCTGACTAAGAGTTTATTCCTAGAAAAGTTTTCGTTAGATGCCCATGGCATGTCGTTCATATGCTATTTTGACCTGAGGCAGAAGTATCTCAGACCTATGCGTTGGAGAAGAGTTACTACAGAAAACATTTGTGATCGTAAAGAAGAAGAGAATGTCTTCCCTTCCAAGAGTGTCATTCCTTTTGTGCGCCTCTGTCTGTCCGTCCGTCCGACCATGCGTCCGTCTGTCCGACCATGCGTCCGTCCGTCCGTCCGTCCGTCCGTCCTCCTGTCCGTCCGTCCGACCATGCGTCCGTCCGTCCGTCCGTCTTTCTACCTACCTGCTGTTTGTTTATCTGTCCGTCCGTCCGTCCGTCTGTCCATCTGTCCATCTGTCTGTGTCTCTGTCTGTCTGTCTGTCTATCTGTGTGTCTGTGTGACTGTCTGTCTGTCTGTGTGTCTGTCTGTCTGTCTGTCTGTCTGCCTGCCGTCTGCCTGTGTGTCTGTCTGTCTGTCTGTCTGTCTGTTTCTCTCTGTCTCTCTGTCTCTCTGTCTCTGTCTCTCTCTCTGTCTCTCTCTCTCTCTCTCTCTGTCTCTCTCTCTCTCTCTCTCTCTCTCTCTCTCTCCGTCCTTTCCTCCACTTGCAGAGCGGGTTTCCTTTGAAGGAAGACCCATGGCGTGGAAGAAACAATGGCATGGACGAGTGGGGGCGGTGAAATTTCCTGATTGTACCCCCCCCCCATAAACCTCCCAGAAAGACACCCCCTCGCCCTCCGCCATCCCCACCCCGTGAATCCGTACCCCGTAGACCGACTGGTGACGGTAAACTTTGGTGCCAAGGTTGCGACCATCACCAGAGAAAATATCCTAATCTAAAAGAACTTCGGTCACGTAGACATCCGGAGGGGGGATCAAATAGTTCTTTGCACCCGCCTCAAGGCCAACTTTTTGCAATAACGAGGGGGTGGGGTGGTGTGTGTGTGTGTGTGTGTGTGTGTGTGTGTGTGTGTGTGTGTGTGTGTGTGTGTGTGTGTGTGTGTGTGTGGAGAGTAGGATGGGATGCATTGTCCTTTTGAAGGCGATCTGGCTACCGCGCGCCATTATTTATAACAGGTATCGACTTGAATACGTGCAGAGGAGGAATTGTGCACATCCCGAAGGGCCAAGACAATATGGCCTGACCCAAAAACGATGACGGCCATATTTGGGGAACGCTGCCGCGTTCTGAAGTGTAAGTGTCTCTCCAAGGGCCAGGCCATGGCGCGGAGTCCGCGGCGGGTCTTTAGAAGCGGGCGTGCGAGAATCTTTAGGGTGACCACGGCGGAGACATTACATAGAGCACGCCTCTTCATAAAGACAATGCTTGGGCACACAAAGTCCATCCAGGCCGATGGTGGCTACGAGTTCACTGAAGACGTTATCGTCGCTTTGAATTTCTCGCCCCAACTGCCCTTCTCGCCATATTGGATTTTGCAAAGCTTCGTTTCGTCTCGAAAATGAAATACAATTCAGTTTTGTACGAGATAAATCTATTCCGTCGTATAAGCTTGGCGGGGCCTCCAAAGTTCGTGGACAATTTAATCTTCGCTAATGACACTTTATTCGATGTCTTTGCCTGAAATGCGTTCGCAGGAAAAACGGAAATATATCCCTCAAAAGTGTCTCTCTGTCATGAACGCGATGACGTGTCAACAAAACATAGGAGTAAGTAGGTTTTATTTTTGTTCTGACTGTATAAGAGCTCGGTTTGGTTAGTGTTTGTAATAGTTGTTCATGTTTACAACAGAATCATTTTTGTGTTTCTTAATATTGTGGTTATTCGTCTCTGACATACAAGTAGATTTACTCACTGGTCTCGCGGGAAGGGCAACTTATTTTGAATTGTACATCCATACTACATCACGCAACGACTATGCTCGAACAGAGTTTGGCTGGCGATTTTCTAATATAGAAATTTGCTTCTGACTCCTTCGAAATGAAATGAAAATTATTTCCCAATTAAATCTGAGACTTTCCCACAGACTAAACTCGTCTTCTAGCACCAGGTTTCAAGGAGACAGGTGTCACGGACGGCGACATCACAGAGAGACGGTACGAGTCTTCCATCCCAAGGCACCATTAATTCGAGAGTAGCGAGTATGCGCCAGTGCTTGCTTCGGCAATTAAAGACAGGGAAGGTTGTAAAACGGTGAGAGTTTGACGTAGTGTACCGGAACGAGGAGCTCACAACACTAACGTTCAGCGTGATGCAGGCTTCAAGGTGCTCGAAGCGATTTACTGTTATTAATGAATCAAAATTATGAAGCCGCTTTGATAACTATATACACCTACTAGTAAGGCAGGCCAGAAACTTGATTTCACTAATATTATGTCGACTCCTGATGGCATTTCGAATCCATACGAGCGCAATCTGGCTGTAAATATTAAGAAAACAGAGAAAATCACACTAAAAGAGTACACAAAAGGTGGAAGAGTGAGCGATAATCAAATACAGCCTCCTACAACTTACAAACAAACAAAAAACAGAATTCAAAACCGTTATTGACAACGTCTACCGCCGAACATGAC
>JAWQFJ010034196.1:0-10000 GCA_034096865.1 Theodoxus fluviatilis | reverse complement strand
GACGACGGCAACGACGACGATGTCAATGATGTCATCATCGTCGTCACAATCATCTTCAGCAGCAGCAGCAGCACCATCACCACCACCACCACCACACCATCACCACCACCACACCACCACCATCACACCACCACCACCACCACACCACACCACCACCACTACCACTACCATCACCACAACACCACACCACCACCACACCACACCACCACCACACCACCACCATCACACCACCACCACCACCACACCACACCACCACCACTACCACTACCATCACCACAACACCACACCACCACCATCACACCACCACCACCACACCACCACCACCACTACCACTACCATCACCCCAACACCACACCACCACCACCACCACACCACACCACCACCACTACCACTACCATCACCACAACACCACACCACCACCACAACACCACACCACAACACCACACCACCACCATCACACCACCACCACCACCACACCACACCACCACCACTACCACTACCATCACCACAACACCACACCGCCACCATCACACCACCACCACCACACCACCACCACCACTACCACCACCATCACCCCAACACCACACCACCACCACTACCACTACCACACCACCACCACTACCACTACCATCACCACAACACCACACCACCACCACAACACCACACCACAACACCACACCACCACCATCACACCACCACCACCACCACACCACACCACCACCACTACCACTACCATCACCACAACACCACACCACTACCATCACACCACCACCACCACACCACCACCACCACTACCACCACCATCACCCCAACACCACACCACCACCACTACCACTACCACCACCACAACACCACATCACCACCACAACGGCGACGTAGACGACGACGACCACGACAACGTGGCGCTCCTCATGAGATAAATGCTGTATGTCGCTGTTGAGTACCATTTCTCTACTGCATTTTAACCAGACGACAAAGCTGATCTCTGAGTGACTTATGCTATTGTGTGCATTCTACGTGGATCTTTATTATAATATATGTACCTAAGTTTGTGGATATAGCGACACCGAACATCATCATTATCAGCAGCAGCAACACCATCAACATCATCACCATATTCATCACCATCACCATTGTCGTCGTCGTCGTCGTCTCATCGCTATCATCATCATCGTTGTTTATTGTGTTGTCGTCTTCGTAGTTACTGCTGCTGTCGCTGTCACTGCTGCTGCTGTAAAAGACAAAAATATAGCATCGGTATTTTATGTGAGCCAAAAACGTTCAAGTTAGCGCAATTGCAAGTTCCTCTTGGACATCAGACCGTAGAAGCCTTGTTCCAACTCGAAAGGGCTAGTATGCACTTCTGTCGCAAAGTGGAACCGTATCTATATCAACGTACTAGCTTCACATGTGAGCAGGACCGCAGCACGATCAAGAACCACACTGACGTTCATGAAGACATCCTCACAACAGTGAAGATTATAAAAACACTTCTCCAATGGTGCGGCCACATCACGTGATCCTGTGACCTTGCAAAGACCATTCTCCAGGGAACAGTGGGAGGGAGGACACGGTGGTGTTCACTGGAAGACCATTCTCCAGGGAACAGTGGGAGGGAGGACACGGTGGTGTACACGGAAAGACCATTCTCCAGGGAACAGTGGGAGGGAGGACACGGTGGTGTACACTGAGAGACCATTCTCCAGGGAACAGTGGGAGGGAGGACACGGTGGTGTACACTGAAAGACCATTCTCCAGGGAACAGTGGGAGGGAGGACACGGTGGTGTACACTGAAAGACCATTCTCCAGGGAACAGTGGGAGGGAGGACACGGTGGTGTACACTGGAGGCAATGGGCGGGCAATATTCAGTAGTGGACAGAAACCATATGCGGAGACCCAGGCACTGGCACGTGACCACCACGGTTGGGGCAGACCACCACGTAAAGGGCCCGATTGAAGCGCCTCATGAAGAAGGCTGAAATGGTCGGTGTCGGCGGTTGTTGTGACCTTTGACCGCAGCCGCCACTCCGCCTGACTGACTTCGCACGCCCGGGGAGTTATGCTAAGATCCGGCCGCGTTAATGTATCTGCGTTTTGTGACAAACGTCTTGCTCGGCGGTACTGTACTCCATGCACCTTAACGGTCCTCGTGATTCGGGTGTAATCTTAAGCTAAACGACGTTTATTGGCAGTATTACACCCGAATCACGCGGAGCACAAAATTTGCGCAGCTGAGTGCTAGCTGAGTGCTAAATCTGGGTCACGTGGAGGCGTCTATTTTCAAGGCTCGTGATTGGCTGACTCACATGCGCTTCAATCTGCTCATTTTCACCCTCCAGCGTGTCAGGGGCGAGTTTCAAAATAGGTAGTCGATCTTGGTTGCAAGATCTTGCTTCGCAGTAAGAGCTAGCTAAGAAAGAAACTACCCAACATTCCCTCGTTCTAGCCTCATTTCGAACTTTTATCTCCATGGTCACAGCGTACACAAATATCCTTGTTCTTCGACATCACCATAATCCAACAACATTCTGAAGTCTATCTTGCATCTTTTTCTCATTTCATAACTTAACATGCACAATAACTCAAAATATAAAATAAGTAATTTTCTACTCACAGTGCTTCACATTCCTCCATTCCGAAGTTGGCACCTCAAAGTTAACCGAACACTCGTCCAAAAACGTCACTCCTAATGACACGATGCTCATGCTGTCCGCCATCTTGAATCTCACTAGCTAGTCACCTCCCCAGCTGCCTCGCTCAATCTCCCCTCATCTACGATTGGCTCTCGAGCAAGTAAAGAATGAAACTGCCCAATCGGTGAGATCTGCGTAGCTCTACCGAGATCTTCGCATATTGAAACTCGCCCCAGGACGGCGCCCTGATGACCGAGCTACGGGATCGCGGCAAGGCAAGACAAGGCAAGGCAAGGCAAGGCAAGGCAAGGCAAGGGAAGGCAAGGCAAGGCAAGGCAAGGCAAGGCAAGGCAAGGCAAGGCAAGGCAAGGCAAGGCAAGGCAAGGCAAGGCAAGGCAAGGCGAAGTTTCACACACATTTGTTATCAAACTAAATACGTCGATGTCGTCGTTGTAATCCTCGTCGTTAGCACTCTCCTTTTCCTCTTTATCATCATTATCGTCGTTGTCATCACCAGTAAGTGCGAACGAAAAAAACCCCGAAGTTAAACAAAAGGTGTATAATGCAGGTCCTCCGTAAGACGAAGATACACAAATTTAAGAAAGACCAACTTCTCAAGAACACAAGCACAATTTCTTAATTGTTGTTACCGTAATTATTGTCGACAGTAATGTACAATGAAAATGTAAACCCATGTATGTTTACAATGTACACAGAGTCCAGCTCTACCATAGAAATCAACGTTACTGATATACCAGATGTTGCAGAGTGTGGTATGATTAATGCTGTTTTCGATAGTCAGCCTCTACTGATATTCTAAAGCGGGTTTATCAAGATTATGGATACGAAATCTAAAGCAATCCATATCAATTCAGAATGCACTTCCAGTCTTGTTTACAAGTGTTTGCTGTAATCCTACGCACCGCCCAGTCAGTCAGTTTTTGTAACTAATCCCGTTTCCACAAGCAGACACTCTCTGCTTTTCGTCCCAGTTTTGTATGATTGTAGCGATCGCTTTAAAACAATACCGGAAACGCCCTTTGGATTGCTTTGGAACGCTTTGGATTGCTTTAGATTGCTTTGAATGGCTTTGGATTGCTTTGGATTGCTTTGGATCGCTTTGGATCGCTTTGGATTGCTTTGGATTGCTTTGGATTGCTTTGGATTGCGTTGGATTGCGTTGGATTGCGTTGGATTGCTTTGGATTGAGTTGGATTGCGTTGGATTGCTTTGGATTGCTTTGGATTGCTTTGGATTGCTTTGGATTGCATTGGATTGCGTTGGATTGCGTTGGATTGCGTTGGATTGCGTTGGATTGCGTTGGATTGCGTTGGATTGCGTTGGATTGCTTTGGATTGCGTTGCATTGCGTTGGATTGCTTTGGATTGCGTTGGATTGCGTTGGATTGCTTTGGATTGCGTTGCATTGCGTTGGATTGCTTTGGATTGCGTTGGATTGCGTTGGATTGCTTTGGATTGCGTTGGATTGCTTTGGATTGCATATCCACAGTCTGGAAACCTGCCTGTGGTCCTCCCACACTGAAACGCCCAGAGAGTCACTTCGGTCCTATCGAGATACAGTCGGATTTGCACCCACAGAGGTCACTTTGGCAATTTCGAGATTTCACTCGGTTCGGAAAACTGAACCATGACTGCATATACTTGGAAGGTTTGGGGTTCAAATCCACTGAAAAATTATGACTGTACATGAGAAAACAAGGCTCAAGTGAGAAAATGACAAAATGAGAAGTTTCAACAACAACATTATTTATTCATTCATTTATGATCAAATTTTTAAAAAGCATGTGCATAGAGGAAATCTTTACTTTTTTGTACAGAAACGTAAACATCAGGAAAATGCATGCATGACTCAGTACGCTGATGACTTTACTCGTCGTTTTCTTAAAAACTGTTTTTCGTAATTTCGCCTTGTTTCTCATGCACCCTCACAAGCAGTTGTTTTCAACGTCTTCAGGATGACCGTGCACTCTCTTTTGTCAAACAAACAAACAAACAAAACCAAACAAGCAAACAAACAAACAAACAAACAAACAAACCTGCGTCTGCGTGCGTTGCACCTCACCTTGTGGTTCTACCGATTCTGCCACATTAGCAGGTGAGCCCGTGCAGTGTCTGGTGTCACTGTAAACGGGAGACTTTCGTCTTAACGCGCAGTGCATTTTCAGTTGGGTTAGTAGCTAAGGATATTGCCCGTTCTCTGTAAACCTCGGTTGCTTACGTGAGTAGCATACGGTGGGAGCTGCTCGATGTCCCTCTCATCAGCTGGAACCCCCGCCTGCTGGGCTTTGGGGGCCTACTCCAGTAGTTCTGCTGGGGGGACGGGGGGTTAGGGGGCGGGGGGTGGGTTGTGAGGCGGGAGGGGGGGAGGGGGAAACCAAGCAGCCTGAGGCTGATGTGTATTACAGATTATTTATCTGGGCCCGTATTCACAACGGCGATTTATCGGCGATTTATTTTAACTCCGATTTATCTCTAAACTCAGACGATTCCAACTGCCTGTTCCGCTCTCCCTTGGCTGGAAACCAGTATATATATAATATAGCAAAGCGCAACCTAGGATCCTCTGACGAGCGTACCTTATCTAACCGATCAAGATAACGCGGGGCTAGGGGATAAATCGAGTGTTAAAAAGATAAATCGCCGTTGTGAATACGGGCCCTGCACAATTAAAAAGCCATTATCCTCATTTTCATAAGCCCTTTTTCAGTACAGATGTATTCAAACAGGGATTATGTCATCAACCACTGTACATAGCATTATGATTTTCATACCATTCTGAAGGGAAGTCAGTGCGCTTTGTGATAATACAATAATTTGAATTTCGTATGAAAGTTCGGACCGACTCAATATTGGTAGGGCGAATCACATTAGCAGCTTTATTTTTAGTTGATTGGACGAGAGCTTGGGTTTGAGAAGTGGTGGTGGTGGTGGTGGCTGTGGCGGCGGTGGCTTTGGCGGTGGTGGTGGTGGAGGGGCGTTGGCGGCGGTGGTGGTGGTGGTAGTTTTGGTGGTGGAAATGATGGAGTTTTACGGTCTATCGGCCTTTGTAGGCTATATCAGGCCATTGATCGCGGAAATCACTCAAACTTTTCAGAGAAAGTCAACACACGATCTCCTCAGTTACTCGCCTTTTACAGATCGCGTAGGGAGACACGGGGGGTATAGTCTTGCCCCCAATTCACGGGGGGTATAGTCTTACCCCCAATTCACGGGGGGTATAGTCTTACCCCCAATTGACGGGGAAGATTCGGGACATGATGTTGAAATTTGTCACGCACGGCACTGCAGAGAAGATTACCTTTACAGCGTCCGGGAGATGTCACGCCGTCACGCCGTTGTACGTCAAGTGTCACAGTGACACGCGGATGAGATCGGCGGGAAATCTGCGCCACTTCGCTGCTTTTGAAATGGGATACGCCTGAGAGCGGACTCGCTGGCGGAGTTCGTGGCGTCGAACAGGTAAAAACTGCGACGAGTCAAACGTCCCTCACTACAGGGCGGCAATCACCAGAGGTATTGATGATCGTCTGTTTTCTAATCGGGGCATGATGCCGTCACGTGTGATGTCAGACGAAGGAAGAAGCTGAGTCAAGCGACAGGAGGATCGCACTCTTTGTCTCGTCTCTCGGAATTTAATCCAACATGAAATGCACTGGGTTTTTTCATTCAATTTGTACAAGAAAACAAAAGAAGTTGCACTCTGAAGAGAAAATGAGGACAGACATGTGATAGTAGGGAGCTGTCTTCGTGCATCGCGACTGGTTGCACCAATACATAGACTGTCTGACACTGACACACCCCGTCCCCAACCCCAACCCCAATCCCACCCTGCCCTCACCCACACCTCCACACCTACTCCCACCCACACCCACACTCCCACCCCCACCCCCATCCCCCTCAAAAGAAAAAAAATCATTAGTACTTTGACATGAATTTCTTCCGTTACATAATACTTCATATATTTAACCCTTTGCAGGGTTTGGGGATTCAATATTGTTCTTTCTGATGAGTTCAACCAAACAGAATATTCTCGGTTTTGGCTAAAACCTGTCGCGGGAGCCGATTCAACAGAAAACAGTACTGGGTGACTGACAAAATGTTGAAAGCATGCATTCCTTGTATCATGACACGTGGGGAATGAGACATTTAAGACATTCAGCGATGAGATTTAGACAACTAGTGCCACAATGCAATGGCAACTGACACTCCGGAGAGAAATCCTCAGGACCAAAATGGCTAGGTTGCTAGAGGAAATGAGCACTCTCTGGGAGGTCGTAGATTTGGTCTACGCTTCAGCAGAGTTTTGGCTCCGTATTGACAATAACATAATGATGATCTATATTGTGTCTTTTTCCGTTGAAATGAATTGCAGGGATTTCCTGTTCGCCACAAACAAGCTCCCAGTATGTGTAGCGCGGCTGCCACACCTAGAAACCGTTCCCCAGTCTCCCGTGTTGTAGTCGAGTTGACTACCGACTGCGACATGCCGCAAGTAGAAGAGTGAACAAGTCCGTCAGAAACACATTGCGGCTTCTGTAGTGTATGTGCTTAAAATTGAGAAGATTGCCACAGGGAGATTCTTGCGTATAATTCAGTCCAAAGTAAAGACGGGTCTTATGAAATGAGAGTTCTTAAGCTTAGAACTTGTCTTGCAATTCATTTCGAAGTGATCGACTACTCGTACACTAAATAAACACACACACACATACGCACACACGCACACGCACACGCACACACACACACACACACACACACACACACACACACGGACGGTCGCAGAAAAACTTACACAAACACAGACAGAAATACACATACAGTATGGCACACACACACAGACACACAGACACACACACACGCACACGCACACGCACACGCACACACACGCACCCGCACACTCGCACACACACACATACACACAGTCTCACGCGCACACATATACACACATAGTGTCACACGCATACACACACACACACACACACACACACACACACACACACACACACACACACACACACACATACACAAAGTGACAGAGACTTAGGATGAGTGTGTATAACGAAGCTTCAAGGCACGGACAATGTCATGCATGGCAGATGAACAAATCGACTTCCTCCTGGGTCCGAGAGAACATCGAGTCCCGCTCCTCAGACGTCCCCAGCCCTGTGGTTCCAGTGCAGGACAGCTGCCTTCCTGTGGTCCCCGGTCAGCCATTGGTTGCCCATGTCATCTCCGTAATCCTCACAGCCGACCTCTTTGATGTCTGCAGGGAGGCCTCGGCAAGCTGCTCTCCACCTGTCTGTCCTCTCTCTCTCTCTCTCTCTCTCTCTCTCTCTCTCTCTCTCTCTCTCTAGGTCTCTGTCTCTGTCTCTTTTTCTTTCTTTCTTTTTCTCTCTGTCTCTCTCTCTGTGTCTCTCTCTGTCTCTCCTCTCTGTCTCTGTCTCTCTGTCTCTGTCTCTGTCTCTCTGACTCTCTCTCGCTTGTTCTTGCTCTCTCTCTCTCTCTCTCTCTCTCTCTCTCTCTCTCTCTCTCTCTCTCTCCTCTCTCTCTCTCTCTCTCTCTCGCTCGCTCGCCGCTCTCCTCTTCTCCGCTCTGCTCGCTCGCTTGCTCTCTTTATCTCTCTCTCTCTTGCTCTCTCTCTCTCTTGTCCTCTCCTCTCTTGCTGTCTTCTCTCCTCTTTCTCTCTTCATCTCTCTTGCTCTCCTCTGTCTCTTCTCTCCGATCTTCACTATTTATATTATATATATATATCTATATATATATATATATATATATATATATATATATATATATGTGTGTGTGTGTGTGTGTGTGTAAGAGCATATGTGTGTGCATATAAGTATGTATACGTGTATGTGTGTGCAAGCATGTGCGTGTGCGCACGCGCGTGTGTTCGTGCGTGAGAGTGTGAATGTGAAAGTGCGCACGCGCGGGGGTGTATATGTGTGTGTGCGTGATTTTTGTACGTATTTGTGTAAATGAGCGGGCACGCTTGTCCGTATGCGAATTTCAGTATGTCCACCTTATTTTAAGTGTACAGGACTCTGTACATACGTGGTGTGTGCATACGTGTATGAGTGTGCGTGTATGTGTGTATGTGTGTGCGCGTGTGCTTGTGCGTGTTCGTGTGTGAATGACTGTGCGTGTGCGTGCGTGTCTGTCTGCCTGCCTGCCTGAATGCCTGAATGCCTGAATGCCTGCCTGCCTGCCTGCCTGTCTATCTGTCTGTGTGTCTGTCTGTGTGTCTGTGTGTGTGTCTGTGTGTGTATCTGTGTGTCTGTCTGTGAGTCTGTCTATCTGTCTGTGTGTCTGTGTGTCTGTCTGTCTGTCTGCCTGCCTGCCTGCCTGCCTGCCTGCCTGCCTGCCTGTCCTTTTGTCTGTACGTAAGTCTGTGACTGTAGCTGGATACATCTATCCGTCAGTCTGTCTATCCACCCGCGTGCTTTTTTTTCTTCTCGCCTTTCTCTCACTCCTCTAGGCATCCCTCTCTTTCTCATCATTTCATCTTTACATCTTGTCTTCCTTCTCTTCCCCAACCAGAGCATTTCAAGTCTGTATTGTGTGAAGTGCAGGTGCCGAGCCTGAATCTAAGACATGGCAAATGCATCAGCCTCCAGTAGCCGAGCGGAGGACCCCTGACCCCTGGGCAGTTCAAACAGCTCCCGCCACACCTCGCCTCTCCCCCTGCGGAGCCGACTTGCCCTCCCACAGAAATCCTGCTCTAACAGGTGGGTGGAGAGTGAGAGAGGCGGCAGTTACCTCCCTTGGCGGGGTCGTCGCGCCCACGTGATGGATCTGCAGGCATTGACTTGCTTTGCAGTTATCTGCCCTTCCTAATTGACTGAGCCTCGGATCGCTCTTCGGGTAGGGCCGAGATCAAAGGGTGGGCTCACGGATCGGGTGCCCCCCCGCCTGGACTGACTCTCCGGCATCACACATCTCCGCCATTAGACCGTCTTTTCGCCCATGAGGTCGTCCACTACAATGGCCACTACAATGGCCACGACAATGGCCAATGCGCCATCGGGAAAAGATTATGGCCGCACCATTCCGTTGCTGGAATGGAAATGACAGAGCCAGAATCTGAGCTAACCCAGAGAGTTTTCCCAGGTCTTAGAGTGGGAGCTTAGAAATTAAAGAGAGGGTTGTTGAAGAACTTGTAATGATTTACTATTCGATCTGTGAGAGAGAGAAAGAGAGAGAGAGAGAGAGAGAGAGAGAGAGGGGGGGGAGGGAGGGTGAGAAAGAGAGAACGAACGAACAAACGAACGAACGCTTTATTCGTTAGGCTTCCAGCCCATGAAAGAGAGAGAGAGAGAGAGAGAGAGAGAGAGAGAGAGAGAGAGAG
>JAWQFJ010034194.1:0-22850 GCA_034096865.1 Theodoxus fluviatilis | reverse complement strand
GACAGTGACAGAGACAGACAGAGACAGACAGAGAGACACAGACAGAAAGATAAAGACAGAGACAGACAGAGAAAGAGGCAGACAGAGACAGAGGCAGACAGAGACAGAGAAAAAGAGACAGACAAAAAGACAAAGACAGAGACACAGAGACACAGAGAGAGAGAGAAAGACAAAGACAGGCAAGCTCATGGCGTTTACAATCCAAAGAATCAACACTCATACAACCACTCAACACCACATTCATACAAAAACTCACACTACACACATAAACAAAAAACAAAAACTAAGATCCAATAGAACAAATAGAACAAACTATACAATATACACAGCACTTGCAGGCCAGGTCAAGTAAGGCGAAGCAGCTCAGCGGGAAAGGCGGATCGGAAGAGGTGGGTCTTTAGAGCACTTTTGAACTGGGGCAGAGTGTCAGAATGACGGACTGAGAGAGGGAGACTATTCCAGGTTACAGGTCCAATATAGGAGAAGGCACGCTGTCCTTGAGTTTTCTTATTACGGCGGGGGACCTTAAGCATTCTAGAGTCAGCAGCTGAGCGTAGAGATCTGGAGGGCGTGTAGACTGCAAGAATTTCTGTAAGAGCGTGTGGTGCGGTGTTGTCGATGGCCTTGAAGCACAAAGTAGCAAGTTTATCATCTATCCTCTGAGAGATGGGGAGCCAGTGAAGTGTATGTAGGAGTGATGAGACATGGGTACGCTTGGAACATCGAAAAACTAGCCTAGCAGCACAATTCTGAACTTTCTGGAGTTTGTTAAGCAGAGTGTCGGGGATGCCAGCGAGAAGAGAGTTTCCATAGTCGAGACGAGACAGAACAAGTGATGTGATGAGCGTTTTGGTGGCCTGCTGAGAAAGATAATGACGAATGGTACTAATTTTCCTTAGCTCATAATGTGCTAACTGACATATGTAGTAGTCAAAATTAGGACCCACACTTGCACCTAAAAAAGGAAAATGTATTATTATCTCCAGGACAAGCTCCACTTTTCTTGAGTTTGTGTTCGGCATTAAAGGACAGAGAATATAGACCCGTCCACAGCCACGCCCCTTTCTTGCTGTAGCTCGCGTGGTATCACATGCAGGCGGCAAAATGGCTTCCACGCTAACGCCGACTGACTCGTTGCATTGTATTCCGGACATCATTTGTGTCTCATTTTTGCCAGACAGTGAGAAGATTTCTCAGACTGTGATAGACAGGGGTATGAATAAATACTACTCATGTTATTTAGACGAAATTAAGATCTATGAGCAAGAGGATTCAACGGTGGAGGTGACCGCTCAGGAAGTGGAGGTGGTGCTGGCATCTGCGTGACAATGAGCGTCGTATCTGTCTGTTGTCAGCTGCCTGTACAATATTGATCAAATGTTCCGGTGATCAGGTAGTTAAGTTTAAAACGGATTGAGCGCCTTGGGTTGGTGTAGAGTCGCTATACAAAACTATTACCTTTACCTTCACTAGTTGCATTAATGAGAAAGAAATTTACCAACCACGCTCGATTCGAAGACTTGATCGAGACAGGGGGGAACCTTTGCTCTTCGCTTACGTTGGATGGGATATATTCAGTTCTAATCCTGGAGCTTTGTATAACCGTGCTCTACCCAAAATCTCAGAACTACCATCACGACAGACAATCTGTGTAATGAGATGGTAAGGTACATAAGCATCATCCTCGCAATGAAGCGTTACTGTACGTCTATCCTCACTCAACCCTCACGCTCCATCCCAAAATTTGATTCCTGAAGCCTAGAAATGAATAAACTTATGTTAAACAACAGTAATGTTTAATTTCAAATGCAGATCTGAGACTCACCCCCGCGCAGACTCCTTTGTTTTTATTAAGCCGGTTGAGATTTAGCTGATCGTGTGGCCGGCAGCACGCCTTGATCCACGCCATGGCATCGGCTCTTCTGCTTTTTATAGAGGGAAATTGATGCAGTTTGCCTCCTTCTATTTTATCGGGATATCGTGGATCACCAGAGCATGTGCCCCACTGGCAGTGAACAACTATTTTGTTGTGGTTGTGCGATAGGCTAGAACCGAAGCGAAAACGCGTGATGGAGTCAAAGAGACGCTGGTTAAAGACAGTGCCGTATTTGTGATACCAGTGTGAGCAAGAGAAATCTGCGCTAAAAATAGACTAGTTCTGCGCCAGCGATTGGTTAAGCCCAGCGACCGCGTGGGCCGTGTGGATGGGTCTATAAGGTAGAAACGATGTACATCAGTTAAATAGGCAAAAACAATATACATGTTTCTCAGAGAAGTTATGGGGAAGTCTCATCGAGCGCTAATTTTGTTTTTTCATTTAAACAAAATGATGTCCTATAAGTACTTAACTACATTTTATAGCAAAACAATAGTGTCCCAAAAGGTATAGGATAAACATTGCCCCCCCAGACAGGATACGTAGCACTATGAACCCCACAGCATCCGATTCTCAGTAAACAATAGGGTGCAATAGCTAGTCGGTGGGTCTATTCTTCTCCGCAATCCACAGGGGAGAGAGAGAGAGAGAGAGAGAGAGAGAGAGAGAGAGAGAGAGAGAGAGAGAGAGAGAGAGAGAGAGAGAGAGAGAGAGAGAGAGAGATTTCAAATACAGGACCACTGGAAGATGGACCATGTACAAGCGTACACTCTCTAAAAGAAGTAACTATAATTTAAAAGAATAAAGGGCCTTCAGTTGCAGCGCACCGTCGAGGAACGATTTACACTCACTGAAAACTTGTGGTGATATTGGTTGGCCGTGTACCCAGCACCCACAGGGAAAGTAGACCCGTGTACCCAGTACCTGCAGGGAGCGTAGAGCGGTGTACCCAGTACCTACAGGGAGAGTGGAGCGGTGTACCCAGTACCTACAGGGAGAGTTGAGGTGTGTACCCAGTACCTACAGGAAAAGTGGAGCGGTGTACCCAGTACCTACAGGGAGAGTGGAGAGGTGTACCCAGTACCTACAGGGAGAGTGGAGCGGTGTACCCAGTACCTACAGGGAGAGTGGAACCGTGTACCCAGTACCTACAGGGAGAGTGGAGCGGTGTACCCAGTACCTACAGGGAGAGTGGAGCGGTGTACCCAGTACCTACAGGGAAAGTGGAGCGGTGTACCCAGTACCTACAGGGAGAGTGGAGCGGTGTACCCAGTACCTACAGGGAGAGTTGAGGTGTGTACCCAGTACCTACAGGAAAGTGGAGCGGTGTACCCAGTACCTACAGGGAGAGTGGAGCGGTGTACCCAGTACCTACAGGGAGAGTGGAGCGGTGTACCCAGTACCTACAGGGAGAGTGGAACCGTGTACCCAGTACCTACAGGGAGAGTGGAGCCGTGTACCCAGCACCTACAGGGAGAGTGGAGACGTGTCCCCAGTACCTACAGGGAAAGTGGAGCCGTGTACCCAGCACCTACAGGGAGAGTGGAGACGTGTACCCAGTACCTACAGGGAAAGTGGAGCCGTGTACCCAGCACCTACAGGGAGAGTGGAGCGGTGTACCCAGTACCTACAGGGAAAGTGGAGCCGTGTCCCCAGTACCTACAGGGAAAGTGGAGCGGTGTACCCAGCACCCACAGGGAAAGTAGACCCGTGTACCCAGTACCTACAGGGGGAGTGGAGCTGTGTTCACGGAAGCAGAGCCATCTGCAGACCTCACGTTGAGGATGGCGTGGCAGGTCGGGGGCTGCTGGAGCAGGAGATGGCAGCGGAAGTGACTTGAAAGTCGGCGCCATTGTGCTTTGCACTCCAGCAGAGCAAACGAGGACCACAAACACGGCGCAAGGGCAGCCATTAAAATGATGCATGACAAGTTCGGGGCATTGAACTTTTCTGAAATTTTCAAAGTAGGCCCGTCCCCATTGACAAAATCTGGAGAACACGTTGAATGAGCAGCGCTTCTGTCAATAGATCTTCTTAATGGACTTGACAGACTCTAAAGAAAAGAAATTACATTGCCTCACTTCGATCCAGTTCTGGCCATTGTACGAAAGCTGCAGCATTTTGCGTTGGTGCTTTTATAGGGTATTCTACCGTGGTCTGTTGCTTTTACCTGACTGAAGATCAATACTGCTTACAGATAGAAGTAACTTAAGGTGTCGAGTGACTTGACGACGCATCGAATATTTTCTCATGTACGCACAAGGGCCGCAACCATGCCATTAGCCATGCTCTTAGGCAAATCGAAAGGTCCAACGAGAATGAAGCTGCGAGAATTGCGCAGAAAATTTCGAAACTGAATCTTACTGGCTCGTAGCAGAATAGAGAATTGCTCACAAAAGAGGGAGAACAGGCAACGAGGAACCATACCTGAGGCCAAATCATAAGCAGGACGAAAAAATGCGCTGTTGCATTCACTGAAATTCTAGTCCATGTGCAGCAGAAGTCATTCAAGCGAACCCAAAGAAAAATTCTGGTCTCTCCTGATCATATAGAGGAGAAAATCCTAACACTGCGACTAACGTTTCACTTTACGGTGGTGTAGCATCAGGCTACTGATAGGAGAGATGCAGCCACGCAGCACTAAAGTTTCAATGGCGTTTGTGTTCCTTTTGCTGATGTTTGCCTCCACCCTTTCCATGGCATCCTCAGGTGAGTGGGTTTATATAATGAACATTCAAAGGACCTCCTCCTCCTCGTGCTCCTCCTCCTCGTGCTCCTCCTCCTCGTGCTCCTCCTCTTCGTGCTCCTCCTCTTCTTGCTCCTCCTCCTCGTGATCCTCCTCTTCGTGCTCCTCCTCCTCCTCCTCCTCCTCCTCCTCCTCCTCCTCCTCGTGCTCCTCCTCCTCCTCCTCCTCCTCCTCGTGATCCTCCTCCTCCTCCTCGTGATCCTCCTCCTCGTGATCCTCCTCCTCCTCCTTCTTCCTCCTCCTCCTCCTCCTCCTCCTCCTGATTCTCCTCCTCCTCCTCCTCCTCCTCCTCCTCCTCCTCCTCCTCCTCCCTCCTCCTCCTCTCCTCCTCCTGATTCTCCTCCTCCTCCTCCTTGTCGTGCTCCTTTTCGTCGTGCTCCTCCGCCTCCTCCGCCTCCCCTCCTTCCCCTCCCCTTCCTTCTCCCCTTCCTTCTCCTCCTCCTTCTCCTCCTGCTGCTACTGCTGCTACTGCTGCTGTTTGGCATTCCTTTGGAGTCGCCTTACATCTGTCTATTTTATTGGGTTCCTCTCAAACTGGTAGAGACCCCTCTAGCTCTGCACCCCTTGTCTCCAGACGCATCTGTCCAGAGCAGCCGCCTCGCAGATGTCCTTGCCTGTTCCCAGTGCCTTGAGATCACGTCTGCAAGTGTCTTTGTTGCGCGGTTGTGGGCAACCATTTTGCCATTTTCCGCCTGCAAGTTCTTCATAGAGGAGGACTTTAGGTATACTTCCTTCATCCATTCGGGAGACGTGATCCGGCCAATATAGTCGTGTCTTATTGATTCCACAGTTACCTGTCTATCGAAAGATGCGGGACTGTGTTTGATAAGGCATCCCGTCGTTCTACCTTTACTTATTCACGATTTCTTGTTTTAGCAATATATCAATAACTAAACAATCTCGAAATGGTAAGTTGAAATTTAAAAGAAACTAACAAACATTCGAATTTCCAGTAGTAGTAGTGTGTGTGTATGTGTGTGTCCATGACCCCAAAAACCCATCAGCCAACATTGCTGAACTTTACGCAGCACAAGTGTGATTAAAGGTAGATACCCTTCCATTTTTGTCTTGGCAGGAATACTACATATATAATCAACAGTCATCATGGTCCTCGACAATGACAACAACAAATAAGGTTCAGCAAATTAATGTTTAACCACTAATGTTTATTTGCATTTAAAGACAACGACTTCACTTCGTATACATTCTCTTCCCAAAACTCTCTTCTGTGCATAATTCCAAGTTGTGCCGAGATGTTAGCACCAGGTAAGGCAGAACGCGTCCGCAGTTAGCCACGACCCGCATGATCAACGTGTCACGTGTGTCTCAAAGAGACACGTGCGTCGCGGAGTCACGCGTGTCACAGGATTACACATCTCACGTGCTGTGTCGATATTTGATCCGGTGTTTGCTACGAAGAAACGTTTGGTGTGTGTGTGTGTGTGTGTGTGTGTGTGTGTGTGTGTGTGTGTGTGTGTGTGTGTGTGTGTGTGTGTGTGTGTGTGTGTGTGTGTGTGTGTGTGTGTGTGTGCGCGCGCGCGCGCATGGGCATGTGCGTGTGTATGGTGTGGTGTCTGGGATGCGCAAAAGTTGTGAAGAAAGAGTAAGCGTCGGAAGGGGTAGGGGAGGCTGGGGAGCTACGGGGACAGAGGGGGGGGGGCAAGGGAAGGGGGCAAGGGGGGGCAAGGGGTCGGGGAGAAGTGGTTACGGTATCCCGACCAATCTTATTTTTCCTGTCGACCCTGAACTCTTATATTTTCGATCGTGAGAGAGAGAGAGAGAGAGAGAGAGAGAGAGAGAGAGAGAGAGAGAGAGAGAGAGAGAGAGAGAGAGAGAGAGAGAGAGACAGAGAGACAGAGAGACAGAGAGAGCAGAGAGACAGAGAGAGACAGAGAGAGAGACAGAGAGAGAGACAAAGACAGAGACGAGACAGAGAGAGAGAGAGACGAGACAGAGAGAGACGAGACAGAGAGAGACGAGACAGAGAGAGAGACGAGACAGAGACAGAGAGAGAGACGAGACAGAGACAGAGACGAGACAGAGACAGAGGCGAGACAGAGAGAGAGACGAGAGACAGACAGAAAGACAAGACAGACAGAGAGACACAGTCAGACAGAAAGACAAAGACAGAGAGAAAGACAAAGACACAGAGAGAGACAGAGAGAGACAGACAGACAGACAGACAGACAGACAGACAGACAGACAGACAGACAGACAGACAGACAGACAGACAGACAGACAGACAGACAGACAGACAGACTGACAGACAGACAGGCAGACAGACAGACACACAAACACAGACACACAGACACACTAACAGACACACGGACAGACATACAGACAGACACACAGACAGACACACAGACAGACAGACACACAGACAGACAGACACACAGACAAACAGACAGACAGACAGTCAGACAGACAGACAGACAGACAGACAGACAGACAGACCCATCAGACAATTAAGACATGTTATGTACAGTATTGCGTAAAACAATACAGTAGATATTGATACTTTTAGCATCTCTCAACTAAAAGAAAACTTGTTCATCATCACAACTGGTTGAATCACAGTCTGTTACTGTTAGAGTCAGTGCTATGTCAAAAGCAGCTCTCACAGAGCCCAAACTGATAAGAAAAATATGTACAGTTTATAAACACTTGTCACCCAAGAGGTGTACGAGCGATTGTAATATAAAAGTGCAAGTTATTTACATTTAGTAAAATAAGCTTTGTCCATGCTTCAAAGCTAAAATACATGTACACAAACAAAGTCGCGTCCACCTGTGTCCTGCTGCCGATCACCCTACAACACCTCTCTAGTTATCACTGAAAGACAGATTTCTTAATTTCATAGAATAATGTATGTACATCGCTAAAGCTTTAGTTTTCCATGTATCTTGTCCATCTACGAAGTATCGGTACCCACCCTTATTGGGGTTAATATACTTTGCTATGTACTGCTCCCTAAGAAAAGTATATTTAGGGCAATAAATTTAAAAAGTTCTTCATTTTCTACTTTATCAATACAGAATGGACATGATAGAACAACTTTTTCTCTACACCACCTTACATTATTACACAGTTCGTTAATTCCTAACCTGAATCTTATAAACGAATCCCTAAATTTCTTAATGTTAATCCTATTGAGATAGCTTTCACATTCAAATGAGCTTTTCAAACTCTGGTAGACTGCAAATCTTTCGCTTCTACAGAGTTTCTCATTCCACTCTTGCCTGAAACAATCTCTTAACCTTAGCTCTAATGATTTCAGAAAACTTTTCTCATTAGCGCATCCTCCGTTCGCCCATACCTGATTCTTGATAAGAATTCATCAACATCCTTAGCCCAGTTTAATTTTGCTGGTAAGTTGGTGTTGTTGAGCATGAGGTAGGCTAGACAGAGACAGAGACAGACAGATAGACACATACAGAGAGACAGAGACAGAGAGAGTAATAGAAAATTAATAACAAACTGTGTGCTCCCCCCGTATTTCCTATGAGCACGATTTAAGTTTGTTTGTTTTTATTTCAGTGACAGAGAAAGTTTGATTTATGTTCAGATGAATCTACTATGCACATTTCATTTCTTTAAACGCACACAAATGTGCCCTATCTCAATCCGGCCGCCCTAAAAAAAGTGTGTGTGTGTGCGTGCGTATGTGTGTGTGTGTGTGTGTGTGTGTGTGTGTGTGTGTGTGTGTGTGTGTGTGTGTTTGTGTGTGTGTGTGTGTGTGTGTGTGTGTGTGTGTGTGTGTGTGTGTGTCGTTGGAGATGGGCTCACCTACCGACTCTTTTGTTGTTGTTGTAGTTACCATGTTACCTTAACCACAATTGTTGTTGTTGTTGTCTTAGAGATCTGGCCAGAATGATCTATCCCTCCAAACGGGAGTATGTCCATCTTAGAACGTCTTTGCAGGCGGCATTTGGTACCACGTGACTCAGGGGACCAGTAATCAACCCACAGCCCAAGCCACGTGCCAGGAGCTGGGTTACGACGACCTTGCTGACCTCTACACTCCGGAGGAGAACGCGGACGCCATTCTTGCAGTGCGACTCTACAGAGAGGCGTGAGTGAGCTTGCATACATACAAGCGCCTCTTGTCTGACTGCCTGTGTTTGGTGTGTGTGTGTGTGTGTGTGTGTGTGTGTGTGTGTGTGTGTGTGTGTGTGTGTGTGTGTGTGTGTGTGTGAGTGTGTGTGATATAGTGTGAGTGTTTGTTATGTTGTGAAGGTTGCGGAGAAAAAATTCAGATGGCTAAAACTAAGACACAAAAAACGTGATTTTCGCCAGATGTTAACACTAACAAAGGCATCGGCCATTGAAAGCGGAGCAACCGGAAGTAAAATCAGCACACAGTTGAAAACAAGGCCATCGGCGAGCTTATTTCTCTACATTCCACAGTCAGCAATTCATTCTTATATGATCCATGCTACGGCGCCGGAACGCTGTTGCGCCTGTATAACCAAAATGGCTGCCTTCGGGGAAAGGAAGAAAGTCGCCATCACAAATATGCGCTGTGGCACGCATTTCGACCTGTGATTATTACCCAGCCTATGCGAGACGTTACAAGAAGTTAGGCTGATATTGTACTTTTCTTTTTTTTAAAGAATAACTGCTCTGAAATAATTACCGGGCAAGATGTGAGCAAACATTTCCACGACAGATGGCAAAACAATTTCAAGGGAAGCAACTCTTATATCTTACATTAGCCATTAGTTTGTTGTGTAACCTCCCTTGAAGTGAGCATCGAAATATTCTTGCTTACACCAAGTCAGCACAGGGAGGAGTTGGGCTAAAGCTGTCTTGGCTGTGTTACATCGCGTCAGTCCCATAGCCGCCGGAGCATGGGGGAAATGTTCAACCCTGTTGTGACGAGATCACACACACACACACACACACACACACACACACACACACACACACACACACACACACACACACACACACACACACCCTGCATACTTACTAACCTGTGGTATGTAAATTAGTGTGGTCGCCAACCATGTTAAAAATAGTAACGTTAAAGTGTTGTTGGGATGTGGCTCGCCAGCCAATCAGTCTCCACTGTAGGTTCGAGGGTTGAGTTCAGAATAGGCCTATAGTGTCTCTCTACACGGTACATGAGAGGTGAGTGACTAAAGACACCGTAACTTGCATTGCGTTTGCTGGGGACTGTTTTGGTGATTGATGACCTTCGTGACCTAAGGAGGTTGCTGGGTCGTGGCACGCCATCCATCTATCCAATCATGGCAAGCTTGGTGCACACGTGACAGAGGAATTTTTGCAATTGGCCCCATTGCTACATGTGATCGAAGAATTTTGTTATTGGCCACATGTTCACACGTGAGTAAGGAATTATTGCTGTATGTATAAAAACCCCGACCTTCAGTGGGAGGTGGCAGAAAGTCATTCTGTAAACCCGAGTCAGTAGTATTGACTCTGGCACAGTTCGCAATGAATGCGTAATAGGCTTGACCCTTGGCATTACAGCCTTGCGCCAAAAATAGTTCGTTCTGATACTATTTTTCTCTCCACTTTTTACAGAAATCATTCAGATGTAAAAACTTGGTTCCATTTCAACACAAACATTTTATTGTATCGAATAAACGCTTGTTTGTTGTCTCAACAAGAGTAAGTTAAGAGTTTTGTGCGAAATAGTCTTAGAACTACTTTAACGGCGTATGTCAGGGAGCACATCGGCTATCCCACAAGCCTCTCGTGTGACCTCCGCTTGCATAAATTGGCCGAAAACCTTCCATCGCGTGACGTCAACAGTGCTAGAGATACTTTTGCCGGTAGGCGAAATCTCTAGTTTACTAGAATGCAGAAAGTACCACCAGCCACGCCAGTCCATCACATCGGCTGAAGTGCCACCCTGACGTGGAATCCAACCTACTACCGAAAACCATCACTGTGTGTAAAGCGCCGGCAGCTCCAGCGTCCAAGGCCGTGGCACGTACTATCCGCGTTGGCCCAGCGTTTTGAAGAACAAGCGTCCCCGCTCCAAGCCGTTTAAAGCACAAGTGCAGGTCGTCTCCATCGCCCCCACAAGTGCAAGTCGTCTCTACTGCCCCCACAAGTGCAAGTCGTCTCTACTGCCTCCACAAGTGCAGGTCGTCTCTACTGCCCCCACAAGTGCAAGTCGTCTCCACTGCCCCCACAAGTGCAAGTCGTCTCTACTGCCCCCACAAGTGCAGGTCGTCTCCACCGCCCCCACAAGTGCAAGTCGTCTCCACTGCCCCCACAAGTGCAAGTCGTCTCTACTGCCCCCACAAGTGCAAGTCGTCTCTACTGCCCCCACAAGTGCAAGTCATCTCCACTGCCCCCACAAGTGCAAGTCGTCTCTACTGCCCCCACAAGTGCAAGTCGTCTCTACTGCCCCCACAAGTGCAAGTCGTCTCTACTGCCCCCACAAGTGCAAGTCGTCTCTACTGCCCCCACAAGTGCAAGTCGTCTCCGCCGCGCCCACAAGTGCAAGTCATCTCCACTGCCCCCACAAGTGCAAGTCGTCTCTACTGCCCCCACAAGTGCAAGTCGTCTCCACTGCCCCCACAAGTGCAAGTCGTCTCCACTGCCCCCACAAGTGCAAGTCGTCTCCACTGCCCCCACAAGTGCAAGTCGTCTCCACTGCCCCCACAAGTGCAAGTCGTCTCTACTGCCCCCACAAGTGCAAGTCGTCTCTACTGCCCCCACAAGTGCAAGTCGTCTCCGCCGCCTCCACAAGTGCAAGTCGTCTCCACTGCCCCCACAAGTGCAAGTCGTCTCCACTGCCCCCACAAGTGCAAGTCGTCTCTACTGCCCCCACAAGTGCAAGTCGTCTCCGCCGCCTCCACAAGTGCAAGTCATCTCCACTGCCCCCACAAGTGCAAGTCGTCTCTACTGCCCCCACAAGTGCAAGTCGTCTCTACTGCCCCCACAAGTGCAAGTCGTCTCCGCCGCCTCCACAAGTGCAAGTCGTCTCCGCCGCCCCCACAAGTGCAAGTCGTCTTCACTGCGCCCACAAGTGCAAGTCGTCTCCACTGCCCCCACAAGTGCAAGTCATCTCCACTGCCCCCACAAGTGCAAGTCGTCTCCACTGCCCCCACAAGTGCAAGTCATCTCCACTGCCCCCACAAGTGCAAGTCGTCTCCACTGCCCCCACAAGTGCAAGTCGTCTCCACTGCCCCCACAAGTGCAAGTCGTCTCCACTGCCCCCACAAGTGCAAGTCGTCTCCGCCGCCCCCACAAGTGCAAGTCGTCTCCACTGCCCCCACAAGTGCAAGTCGTCTCCGCCGCCCCCACAAGTGCAAGTCGTCTCCGCCGCCCCCACAAGTGCAAGTCGTCTCCACTGCCCCCACAAGTGCAAGTCGTCTCCACTGCCCCCACAAGTGCAAGTCGTCTCCGCCGCCCCCACAAGTGCAAGTCGTCTCCGCCGCCCCCACAAGTGCAAGTCATCTCCACTGCCCCCACAAGTGCAAGTCATCTCCACTGCCCCCACAAGTGCAAGTCATCTCCACTGCCCCCACAAGTGCAAGTCGTCTCCGCCGCCCCCACAAGTGCAAGTCGTCTCCGCCGCCCCCACAAGTGCAAGTCGTCTCCACTGCCCCCACAAGTGCAAGTCGTCTCCACTGCCCCCACAAGTGCAAGTCGTCTCCACTGCCCCCACAAGTGCAAGGCGTCTCCGCCGCCCCCACAAGTGCAAGTCGTCTCCACTGCCCCCACAAGTGCAAGTCGTCTCCACTGCCCCCACAAGTGCAAGTCGTCTCCGCCGCCCCACAAGTGCAAGTCGTCTCTACTGCCCCCACAAGTGCAAGTCGTCTCTACTGCCCCCACAAGTGCAAGTCGTCTCTACTGCCCCCACAAGTGCAAGTCGTCTCTACTGCCCCCACAAGTGCAAGTCATCTCCACTGCCCCCACAAGTGCAAGTCGTCTCCACTGCCCCCACAAGTGCAAGTCGTCTCCGCCGCGCCCACAAGTGCAAGTCATCTCCACTGCCCCCACAAGTGCAAGTCGTCTCTACTGCCCCCACAAGTGCAAGTCGTCTCCGCCGCGCCCACAAGTGCAAGTCATCTCCACTGCCCCCACAAGTGCAAGTCGTCTCTACTGCCCCCACAAGTGCAAGTCGTCTCCGCCGCGCCCACAAGTGCAAGTCGTCTCCACTGCCCCCACAAGT
This sequence comes from Theodoxus fluviatilis, assembly GCA_034096865.1. NCBI lineage: Eukaryota > Metazoa > Mollusca > Gastropoda > Cycloneritida > Neritidae > Theodoxus > Theodoxus fluviatilis. The sequence continues at coordinate 10,070 of JAWQFJ010034194.1, read as the reverse complement.
GCAAGTCATCTCCACTGCCCCCACAAGTGCAAGTCGTCTCCGCCGCCTCCACAAGTGCAAGTCGTCTCCACTGCCCCCACAAGTGCAAGTCGTCTCTACTGCCCCCACAAGTGCAAGTCATCTCCACTGCCCCCACAAGTGCAAGTCATCTCCACTGCCCCCACAAGTGCAAGTCGTCTCCACTGCCCCCACAAGTGCAAGTCATCTCCACTGCCCCCACAAGTGCAAGTCATCTCCACTGCCCCCACAAGTGCAAGTCATCTCCACTGCCCCCACAAGTGCAAGTCGTCTCCACTGCCCCCACAAGTGCAAGTCGTCTCTACTGCCCCCACAAGTGCAAGTCGTCTCCACTGCCCCCACAAGTGCAAGTCGTCTCCACTGCCCCCACAAGTGCAAGTCGTCTCCACTGCCTCCACAAGTGCAAGTCATCTCCACTGCCCCCACAAGTGCAAGTCATCTCCACTGCCCCCACAAGTGCAAGTCGTCTCTACTGCCCCCACAAGTGCAAGTCGTCTCCACTGCCCCCACAAGTGCAAGTCGTCTCTACTGCCCCCACAAGTGCAAGTCGTCTCCACTGCCCCCACAAGTGCAAGTCGTCTCTACTGCCCCCACAAGTGCAAGTCGTCTCTACTGCCCCCACAAGTGCAAGTCGTCTCTACTGCCCCCACAAGTGCAAGTCGTCTCTACTGCCCCCACAAGTGCAGGTCGTCTCCATCGCCCCCACAAGTGCAAGTCGTCTCTACTGCCCCCACAAGTGCAAGTCGTCTCCATCGCCCCCACAAGTGCAAGTCGTCTCTACTGCCCCCACAAGTGCAAGTCGTCTCCGCCGCCCCCACAAGTGCAAGCCTCTGCCCTCCAGGGTTCAGCCGAGGCGGCTCGCTACAGTCTACTAAACGTCAGAGCGAAACGCCACGTTTCGTCGCTTGTGCCCCTGTGGACCCCCTGTCTCCCCTTCTCCCACCCCCTCTCTCCCTTGCCAGCGTTATTGAAACTGCTGCTACAGTTGTCCCAAGGGTGTGAACCTTTGTGAAAGCGGAATTAATGTGAATGTGAATTTGCCACCCTCGCTCTCGGAATTACCACGTGTTTCGTCGGACACAGCCTACAAGACAGTTAAGAACAAATTTGATTGGTTGGCGAGCCACAGCAGTCTATCCCATATCGAAGATTGAATTAAATTATTGCCTATCTATTATCATTACTAACAATTTATTTATCCATGCTCATTGTTGTTAGGTGAAATTAAAGTGATTTAATTTTTACCTGTGTCCTCACCGTCTTTCTGTTGTGTTCCATTCTTTGATAGAGCAACTGTGTGAGATAGTGTTACGAGTTTGACTGTGTGAGTGTATTTGCCCCTAGATCTTTACTCATTCAGAAACGAGACAAGTCAAGCTATTTTCGTAACACCTGTTCTGGAAGGTTCTGGAGCCTGTGTAAAGGCGTATATATAAGCAGGGGCGACGAGAGAAGAGAACACGCACATGACAGAGTTAAGGTGAGAACTTAACAAGAAGACAAGTGAGTCCTCCTTTGTAAGGAGTGAGTCCTCTGTGACAATGGGCCTAGAGTGAAGTTATTACAACGATACTGTTTACTGATTGTCACCGCTGTGTATTGATCAGTGCGTGAATAAAGTTTTATCGAAAATGACCACTGGAGTTTGTGAACTTCGACTTCCCGGCGCAAGCTAGAGAACCCCCGTAGTAACAGGACATTGCAAAGAGACGAATTACTTTGTTCTTTTCGTGACCTCAGCTTGTAATAAGTGGTAAACGTTCGAGATCACTCGGAGAGCACAAACCTCCGCCGAGGCAGCCACAGAATCAACATATGGCAGCATAGAAAGAGCAGTGATGAGGTCTAGGATGTCATCATACTGACGTAATGAAACATGGCAATGTAGTGATTTAAATGGACGAAACTGATCAAATTAAAGATGACAACTATGGGGTGGGCAAGGCAGCACTGTAGCGGGTTCTTGCTGCTGGAGTGGCGGCCTGTGTAATTTAAGACGTTGTTCCGCTTATATGTGAAGGTTAGTTCATTTTACTGCTTATAGCGGTCCATGAGGGTAGGCAGCTACAGCCAACACACCCTGTCTAGTCTGAGACGTCGTTCCGCATACATGCAAAGGTTAGTTTATTTTAACGCTTATAGCGGTCCATGGGAGTAGGAACACACACTCCGGCCTATGGCCGATGCCGATAAAATGTCTCTTTATGGTTCCATTTCCAAAACTAGACAACAGATAACCTCCAAAATTTAATGAATGTTCCTTCCGTGAAACCCTGACGTTGCATCCGTCTTTAACTTTTTGTATTAAGTTTGCACAGCTGATAACATACGAACTTACTATGCACGCACACACCAATCGACAAAGAAACCTTGGCGTAGGTAATAATCTAGGTTAATACCTGTTAAAACACATTTGTTTTCTAAGAAATCACGGTAAGAGCTTTTTTCCGTAAAAGTTCTTGTTACGTGTTTGATTTTTTTAAATATAAATTTCTCCATAGCAAAGGTGAACGGAATAGTTTCATAAAGTGACCTAGCACCCACATCCGGTTCTCAAACCACCTTTAATCTGATGAAGGAGCTACCAAGCTCCAAAAGCCTGTAAGAATACAACTAGTTGGACTGGGATCCTCTTTCGTAATCATTTTAAAGTCTAAATTCATTTCTAAAGTCATTTTCTGAGCACAGTGAAATAAAAGCATGCAGCTCAGTTCAATTGGTTCAATCTTGTTTGGTTCAACTCAGTCCCTGTTCAGTTCGATTCAGTTCTTGTTCTGTTCCTTTCCGTTCAACATCTTCTGTTCTATTCTGTTCTCTTCTCCTTTATCCTTTTCTCTCTTCTATGCTTTTCTCCTCTGTCCTCTTCTCTTCATTTCTATCCTCTTCTTTTCAATCCTCTTCTCTTCTCTTTTATCCACTTTTTTCTATCCTCTTCTCTTCTACTCTCTTTCCTTCTATCATTTTCTTCTCTATCCTCTTCTTTTTTATCCTCTTCTTCTCTATCCTCTTCTCTTCTCTTCTTTCCTCTTCTCTTCTACCCTCTTCCCTTCTATCCTCGTCTTCTCTATCCTCTTCTTTTCTATCCTCTTCTCTTCTTCCCTCTTCCCTTCTATTCTCTTCTCTTCTACTCTCTTTCCTTCTATCATTTTCTTCTCTATCCTCTTCTTTTTATCCTCTTCTTCTCTATCCTCTTCTCTTCTATCCTCTTCTCTTCTATCCTCTTCTCTTTTACCCTCTTCCCTTCTATCCTCGTCTTCTCTATCCTCTTCTCTATCCTCTTTTCTCTCCTCTTCTCTATCCTCTTCTCTATCCTCTTCTCTATCCTCTTCTCTATCCTCTTCTCTTCTTCCCTTCTATTCTCTTCTTCTCTATCCTTCTTCTCTACCCTCTTCTCTATCCTCTTCTTTTCTATCCTTTTCTCTTCTACCCTCTTCCCTTCTATTCTCTTCTCTTCTATACTCCTCTTCTCTTTTCTGTCCTCTTCTCTTCTATTCTTATCTCTTCCATCCTCTCCTCTTCTATTCTATCCTTTTCTCTTCTACCCCCTTCTCTTTCTTCCCTCTTCCCTTCTATTCTCTTCTTCTCTATCTTCTTCTCTATCCTCTTCTCTATCCTCTTCTTCTCTATCCTCTTCTCTTCTACCCCCTTCTCTTTCTTCCCTCTTCCCTTCTATTCTCTTCTTCTCTATCCTCTTCTCTATCCTCTTCTCTATCCTCTTCTTTTCTATCCTCTTCTCTTCTACCCTCTTCCCTTCTATCCTCTTCTCTTCTATACTCCTCTTTTCTGTCCTCTTCTATCCTTATCTCTTCCATCTTCTCCTCTTCTATTCTATCCTTTTCTCTTCTATCCCCTTCTCTTTCTTCCCTTCTATACTCTCACAATGCATGACGTCGTGCCCCACACCTACGCCAGGACGATGAGGGCAGCGGAGCAATCCTGGCTGCGACTGAGTGCCTCCAAAGGCGACTGCAGCTTCCAGTGGGGAAACGGCTCCTCCACCACCTACGCGGCGTGGAGCGAGGGTGAACCCGACCACTGCAGCAGCCAGAAATGCGTACGGATGAAGGCGGACAACACCTGGGGTTCCATGTACTGCGACATGTACTTCCACGCCCTGTGCCAGAAAAGGTGCCAGCCCCTCCATGCCGACAGTGAGTGGACGAAGCCTTGTCACTGGCCCTTTCTCTTGCCGCTTCCTCTGTAACACGATTTTGTTGAGTCCACAAACAAAACCAAAAAACCTCAAACATTGTGTCTCTCATCTGTTCAATATGCATTATAAGTCGCATGTAATGCACGCATCAACCTGTTCACGTATATTTTACCCTTTTAACACGTATTTTTTTAACCTTCACAGCTAACTTTTAATCTTTTGATGGGTCGTCGGCCGAAATAAAGTGAAGTCTGATTTTGTTGAGTCCCTTGCTCTTTCTTCGCACCCTTGGCAAAGCTTAGCAACCCCTGTCATTAGTCATGTCACCCTTTCTGTCGTCATCATTTTCTTTATCTGCAATACACCAATACTTTACTTTCGTACGCTGTCCTTAGAAATCCGACAGTACTTAATCATCGCCATGTTTTTCGGTGTCTTGATACAGCATTACTGGCTATGAGCGGAAGAAAAAGCGCGTGTCTCATTCAAAGAGGCTGTAGGGCATTTGGTGCACATTTACACAATTCCAGATTTCTTCACCAAAGACAATTTGACCTGAAAACCCATGATCAGACAGACAAACAAACAAAAAGACGGACGGACGTGAGCACAGTCACATGAAGTACAAATACTCACACTTTTCATTCCACCCAATTACATTCCATTCCGTCCCATTCTGTTTCGTTCATTGCATTCCACTCCATTTCATCCAATGCCATTCTATTCATTTCCATCCCATTCCATTCGTTTTATTTCATTCTATCCCATCCCATTCCGTTTATTCCATTTCATTCAATCCAATCCCATTTCATTCCGCTGCATTCTATTTTTTGTGATTCCATCCCTTCCTATCCCATTCCACGTGTTTCTGCAGGCAAGACGGGCAGACTGCAGGTGCTGACGAGGGGACGGGGGGTGGCGGGGGACGCCTTCCTCACCCAGACGGTCCGGTCCAGGCTGCACTGCTTCGTCCTCTGTGTCCAGCAGGGCTGCGGCTGTGTTCTGGCTTTCCACAACTCCTCCTGGTGCCGGCTGTTTGACCACTACAACGTCGCCCTCTCACCATCCTCCTCCACCACCGCTGACGCCGTCCTCGCCATTCGGGTCCCGTCCCTGACAGGCGCGCGCTGAGCTTTCTGGTCTTGGTGATTCCAGGGACGAGGACTGAGACGAAAGTTTTTCGAATGTACTTGTCCAGAGTTTTTGGCAGACGTAGTAGAATAAGTTTTTTTATAATTGTATTTTCTTTAGGAAGAGAAGGCCACTTCTCCATTTTAGTGTTCAATTGAAAAATGTATACATTCCTAGTGCTCTCTTTTCAACCCTTATGGAACTAGAGAGCACCCCGAGACCACAAAGCTCCAGCAGGAAACCACGACTACTCTTTCAAGGCCTGTATGATTAATCCAGGTATTATTTCAGTACAACACCAATCTCGCGATGGGCTATAAACTGACGCTTTCTATACGATATTTTGTCACCTGAATCCGATACCGGTGCTTAAAATTGGCGCAAATCAATATTTTATGATATTAGCAAAATACCTGACCTTAAAAACCTCTTTCGTATACTTCATCGGCGCCATAATCAAGTTCGCGCATGCGCAACCGCTAACCCGTTCTTTGCGCATGCTTTACCAATATCCCGCACTTTTGGATTTTTTTCATGTTTTTTTACGAGGGGGGGTGGGGCAACTTCGCCACGTGACCTCGACCACGACGTTTCAGACCTCGGCCACGACGTTGTCCTACTTCTGCAACTTGAACCCTGCAATGGAGTTATGTGCGTGATAGAGATGTTTATATAACTTATAAGTTTTACGTTTCTGACCTCGGTCACGACGTTTACCCAAATCAGGCAACCTGTCCCCCCGTCGTGGACGAGTTAATTGTGTGGAGTTCTCGGCACCGTTTCTGGCTTAACTAGTAATTTGCGCCGCTTCTTTAGGTCAGATTCGTGCAAAACACACAAAAAAAGGTCAGAGGAACATCAGCACGAAGCGCCGATCGTGTCATTTACTGTCGCGCGGAAACTCCGGCCGAAGGTGAAACGCCGATTGGTCCACTACGAAGCGCCAATCGTGTCATTTACTGTCGCGCGGAAACTCCGGCCGGAGGTGAAGCGCCGATTGGTCCACTACGAAGCGCCGATCGTGTCAATTTACTGATTTTCGGCCGAAAGTTCTCGGCTGTTTGACACGATCGGCGTTGTTTCAGCAAAAGTGTGTCCATCATTCTTTCAACAAGGACTCAGATGCTGAATTTGGCCATTAGATGTATCTCTTTGATGGACGAACTTTTAAATAAGTAAAATTGCATTTTAACCTTTTTCTGTCCATAAACGGTAAATTGAATTATATAACAAGTCGTTTTTATGTGAAGAACCCAGCATCATGTGAATTATCACTGTTTTTGTTTTCACATCAATGCTCGAGGTGTGCATGAATTAGTTTGCCCAAACCAAGAATTTAGCAAGCATTGGTATGAGGACGTCATCAGGAGATACCTTTTTTTTTTTTGCTTTAGATGGGTAACAGTTCATGTGCTTTTCCCCACTCCACTACCAAGAATAAATTTCTAAAGAAGTATGCTCTTCATTTGTGGACTTCTTGTCTACTTTGAATCCATCGCAACATAGACCAGAGTGCACCATATTTCCGTTTGGTGTGCCAAGCACTTGGAAACTTGTAATGAACGTGATTATACCGTCAAGATGACAATTAGTATAAGCAACAACAACCAGCGGCAGCAGAGGGAGGGGGAGGGGGAGGAACTGTTGCTATTCCAATGGAGAGTTATGCAACCCAGTCGTACACAGCCTTTGATCAACTCATGAAGCAATAGCGCGATAACTGCAATGTTACGGCAGCCGTCTTCCTTCCATGAACAAATGTTCCTACATGACTTTGCTGTGACTGAATTTGTCGTGAAGTTGTCAGTCTTCATGGAGGAGAAGGGCGGACAAGGTCTCTCGTTATGGAAAAAGACCTGCTGGGGAATTCTTCCCATCACGCCATTTTTGGTCAAACTTTTGGCAGTCATTTGATTGGCCAGGTGTGAATGGAGTCTGCATGGAAAATCATGCTTGCGCTACTCTTCTACCAATCTCTTCACCCAGTGTGCCTTTTTCTGCCAGCAACTCCGCAGCTTGGAAAAAACAAACAGAAATGATACTCTTTTCATATGTGCACCTCATTTGGTAACAAAGTCATGATACTGAACAAATGCATCAAAATAACCAACCAACAAAATGCATTTTAATGTAATAACCAGCCCTGGAGACCAGCAGTCCTGATCACAATATCTGTCATGCTTCGAGTTTAAGACATGAACAAAGGTAATCCAATAATGTTTCACTGCCTATTTACATATGAGAGCACAGCACAACCTTTACCTCCATTTCATGAAATATCTCTCATAAATGAACCATATGAAGTTGTTGCGTTGTTTTCCCACAAGCATCCAACAACAGCAATATTTATTTGCAACTGAAATCAAAGGCACAAGTAATACAAATCAGCATGTAGCCAGTTGCTCGACTTGAACAATATGGAGGTTCACCAAATCATCAGCACTCCACGACATAACACTGAACTTTGTGTTGTTGGATGATATGAAGAATATAATGCCGATACAACTATCATGAAACTGCTCCATTTGCAAACAACACTCTTTGTGAAAGTATCATCGAACATCTAATATAACTAATTAAGCAACCTATTACTATCCAGTGAGGTCTACTTGTTTGCTAGAAATTCTTCAGTTGTTTCACCATGGGGGAAAGCCAAGCTCGCTACAGGCCCAAGTCAAGAACATAGTCACTCCTGCTGAAAGCAACTTGGTGTTCTGCCTTTTCATCACTATGTACATGTGCATGCACAGGGACTTCATGCTTAGCTATTGTGGTTCAAAACCTTCTGGTCCTACTGGCCACAGGAAAGAGTATTCCATTATTCTGCTTCCATACCAAGGCTAGAGAGCTTAGTTCAGTTACTCTTTGTTTTTTTGTTTAATTGTCATACATCATAATTACTACACAAAACATCAGTATCAACATTATTCTTTTGACAATGTCCTCACTTAATCATAGTTACTACATCCTCCTTAACTTGTTATCTTCATAACATCAAAACCGTATCATATTATCATCACTATCATTATTATTACCATCCCAACTCCAACATCATAATCACACATCATATTATCAGTTAATTTTTTAAAATATAAACAAAAATTGTCATCATCTAATCATCTTAGCACATCATAGTAATAACAGTAACATTACCACCTTGAAGTCTACTGCCTCACCCCAACCCACCCCCAACCCACAAAAAACCCACTCCCCCCTACCCTCTCATCTCTCCATCAATCCATCCCTCCATCACCTCCCTCACCTCCCTCCCTCCCTCCCTCCCTACCTCCCTCCCTCCCTCTCATCCCGTCCCATCCCTCCCCTCCCTCCCCATCCCCTCCCTCCCTCGCCCATCCCTCCCTACCTCTCTCTCTCTCTCTGCTCTCTCTCTCTCTACCTCTCTCTCTCTCTCTTCTCTCATCTCTCTCTCTCCTCTCTCTCTCTCTCTCTCTCTCTCTCTCTCTCTCTCTCTCTCAATGATTATAACAATGGTGGATCAAATTATATTCATGCATGTTTACACACAGTTATTCTCTGTTAACCCTTTCCACTTGGCTTCCTGAAAAGGCTGACGACTACGCTCTTGCTAAGAGACCTTTGACCCCAAGGCGCTTCAAGGCAATGCTGTATGGAGTACATGCACTTGTAATTTATATGTCTCTACACAGTGGATGGTCAATCAGGTCATCCTCAGCAGCGCCAAGCTGTATGCAGAGGAGCCTCGGGGGACCTGGAAGCTGCCGTGGTCCAAACTTTCACACCAGTGACTGTCCTAGAACTCGTCTTGCCAGACCAAGGGGTCGCCAAAGCGTCCCATCAGCTGATTCTGTGCTGCCAGATCCTTCTGCACCTTCTTCCTCATGTAGAAAATTGGGCAGTCCCGGCTGAAATGATAAAATGAACATCAGAGCAAAGTTCAGTCACACATCAACACCGACACACTCTTGCATACACACATACATGTTTGCACACACATACCATAAAACACACACACACACGCATATACTAAGCACACACAAAATGATGTCTGTGCACACACACACAAACATGCATGAGCATACACACACACACCTTCTACACACGCACACACACACACACACAAACATACATGTGCATACACACACACCCTCTACACACACACACAAAACATGTGTGCGCACACACACACACACACACATCTGGACTAACAGTCCATTCATCAGCAGGTCAAAATACAACTGGTTTAACCCATGTCCGTGAGTCATTCCAACACTCGGGCAGTCAGTATTTTGAATCTACCTGTATGAGCCACCTCTTCAGCAGCACACTGGCTGCATTTCTACAGCCTTACATGCAAGACAGACAGCCACATGCACTGAACACCAAGCGCTAGAGACCAGACATGGTGCCATGCAAGACAGACAGCCACATGCACTGAACACCAAGCGCTAGAGACCAGACATGGTGCCATGCGGAGAGGTGCCCCTTGCCTGGTGCAGAGGACGTCTTCGTGGAGACTGCCCTGGCATCGCTGGCACTGCGTCCACAGTCTGGAGAACTTCTCCTCCAGCGCCTGCAGCTGTCCTATCTCCTTCTGGTAGAGCTCCGACTCACGCTCCTTGCAGTGCTTGCACACTGCGTCGTCTGCACCACAGCAAGAAAGAACAGTCAAGTCAGCACGAGAGGGAATGAAATAAATCCAATGTTCACTTATACAAATATGTGCATCAGCTTTTTTCTTTAAGATTTTCATCCCCAGTTGCCACAAGGACTGCACCTGTAGGAATCC
>JAWQFJ010034193.1:50000-85957 GCA_034096865.1 Theodoxus fluviatilis | reverse complement strand
TTAAATCACTGTACAGACGTCCATAAAAACAAGCAATATTTACATGTCGCTAAGCGGTGTTGATTTACTTCCCTTGATTCACCCAAGTAACCTTCGGTTGGGGGCGCAAACGTGGTCTCGATCCTCAACAGCTTTGCAGCTAATGAGATATCTTTGTGTAACTATATAATCTTTTGGCTATAGTCAGAGACCACGTGACACACCAAGTAAGGGGCCAGTACTCGTGCTCCTCCAGCTACGTGGCCTACCTCATCCGTTGTCGCAGAGGATGCAGGGACGCATGGTATGTCGGAGAAACTAGTCAACAGCTCCACCAGCGCATGAACAACCACCGCGCAACCATCAGGAACCGCTCCCCCCTGCCTGTGGCCGAACACTTCAGTCTCCCGAGCCACGCCACCTCTGACATGCTCGTCAGTGTGCTGAGAGGTGGACTGACGGACCTACAGCGACGCAGAGTGGCTGAGCTCACACTCATTTCGAAATTCCGAACCCACGAGAACGGCCTCAATAGGGACATGGGACTCTTGAGTCACTACCGATGAAGCTGTCGCCGCACGCACTTTTAGTTCGTACCCTGTTGTGGCCGCTCCCTCCCTGTGTTGCTTGTGCAAAACTCTCCTTTCGGCATCCCTCACTGAACTTTCCTCACTGCCTCACCGCCCTGCACGTAATTCACCTGCCCCTATCACACTATACAGGGCCGGACCCAGGGGGGGGGGGGGGGGGGGTTCCAGGGGTTCCGGAACACACACCCCCCCCTAGAAAAAGCATGTACCTTGGTTTGAGTTTTTTTTTAAATATATTTTTTTGTGTGTGTCTCCAAAAACAATGCTGCTCTTACCCCTCAAAATAAGGCCCAGAATGCACCAGATTGCACAGATTTTAACCGTTTTTAAAAAAATTTCCGGGGGAGCCAGCCCCCGGACCCCCCTAGTTTGCGCGCCTGCTTCGCAGGCGCGCGCTCGTGGCTTCGGCCACTTCACTGATTTGTCCCCCCCAACCAAAAAAGGAACCCCCCCCCCCCCCCCCCCCCCTCACAACCTCATTTGGTCCGGCCCTGCTATATTATTTCTATTCCGTAGCCAGTCTTGTTACTTTGGCCTGACGAAGAAGCTGTGGACTCCGAAAGCTCGCCGTGAGAGACCCAGTAGTGGGCTTGCGTATGAAACCTTACTACCATGGTAGTAGGCCAACTAAATCGGAGAGTTTGCCACTAAATTGCGAAGTAAGGTCTGCATGAAAGCTCACTACGCGTAGTTACCTCCTAAGTTGGCCACTAAACAACCCAAAATTTAGTGGTGGTCTGTGTCAGCACTACACTGCTGCGTAGCCAACTATTTGCAAATTCAATGGCCGACGTGTTGCCGGTTCGCACAGGAAAAACGCTCTATTTCGGGATACTCTAGCAACCCATCCAAAGAAAATGTGTAAGCCATGCACAGCATATGAATTATAAAACCGCTGGCGCTGAACCTCCAGGTTTTGGCACACACAAAAAATTGGGTTCAAACCCGCAATCTCTTGAGAAAAGAGGGGGGGGAAAAACACACACAAAAACACAAAAAACAGGTCGGGTTCGAAAAAAGTTTCAGCGCGGATTCGAATCCGTTCACGCATGACCTAACGTTACAATTGTCCAGCGCTTTACCATCTGAGCCATTCATTTGGCAACTGACGTTACTACGTGTTTGTAAAGGAATTATAACGTTCTTTTCTGTAAACTCCCTCGCTTCATATTTTGCACTGTAAATTGTATAAAAATGGATGATAGTTCATGAAATTTGAGTGGTCTTGTACATTTTAGGATACTTAAGGTCTATTTCTGCCAAGTTTATTATCGATTCACTGCCATTAGGCCAAGCCAACAGACTACCAGTACCAAGTTGTTGCGCTTAAGTCAGGACAGACAGAACGAACGAACGAACTTTATTTTACAAGGGTAGGAATTAGGCAGTATTGCCTTTCTTACTTACATTCAGCCCTTGAGGCAAAATATTCAAATGTGGTAAGAGAGAGAGAGAGAGAGAGAGAGAGAGAGAGAGAGAGAGAGATACAGAGAGAGAGACAGAGAGAGAGACAGAGACAGAGAGAGAGACAGAGAGAGAGGGTGGGAGGGGAGCTGGGAAAAGGGGAGGAAGGGAAGAGAGAATGAGAGTAAGATGGTGGGTGGGAGAGAGAGAGAGAGAGAGAGAGAGAGAGAGAGAGAGAGAGAGAGAGAGAGAGAGAGAGAGAGAGAGAGAGAGAGAGAGAGAGAGAGAGAGAGAGAGACAGAGAGAGAGACACAGAGAGAGACACAGAGAGAGACAGAGAGAGAGACAGAGAGAGACAGAGAGAGACAGAGAGAGAGAGAGAGAGAGAGAGAGAGGGGGGGGGAAGCTGGGAAAAGGGGAGGAAGGGAAGAGAGAAGGAGAGGACGAGGGGGGGGGGGAGAGAGGAGAGGAGAGAGAGAGAGGAGAGAGGAGAGAGAGGAGAGAGAGGAGAGAGAGGAGAGAGAGAGGAGAGAGAGGAGGAGAGAGAGGATAAGAGAGAGAGAGAGAGGAGAGAGAGGAGGAGAGGAGAGGAGAGGAGAGAGGAGAGAGAGGAGAGAGAGAGAGGGAGAGGAGAGAGGAGGAGAGGAGAGAGAGGAGGAGAGGAAAGAGAGAGAGAGAAGAAGAGGAGAGAGAGGTGGAGAGGAGAGAGAGAAGAGGAGAGAGAAGAAAAGCAGAGGAGAGAGAGGAGAGGAGAGAGAGAGAGAGGAGGGAGGAGAGAGGAAGGAGGAGAGAGAGAGGGAGGAGAGAGGAGGAGGAGGAGAGAGAGGAGGAGAGGAGAGGAGTGAGAGGAGAGAGAGAGGAGAGGAGAAGGGAGGAGAGGAGAAGAGAGAAGAGGAGAGAGGAGAGAGGAGAGGAGAAAGGAGAGGAGAGGAGGAGGAGGAGAAGGAGGAGGGAGGAGGGAGGAGGAGGGAGGAGAGGAGGGAGGGGAGGAGGAGGAGGGAGGAGGAGGAGGGAGGAGGAGGAGGAGGAGAGAGGAGGAGAGGAGGAGGAGGAGGGAGGAGGAGGAGGAGGAGGTGTAGGAGGAGAGGAAGGAGAGAGGTGGAGGAGGAGGAGGAGAGGGAGGAGGAGGAGAGGAGGAAGAGGAGGAGGAGGAGGAGGAGGAGGGAGGAGGAGGAGAGAGAGGAGGAGAGGGAGAGGAGGGAGGAGAGGAGAAGAGGAGGAGGAGGAGGAGAGGAGGAGAGGAGGAGGAGGAGAGGAGGAGGAGAAGGAGGAGGAGGGAGAGGAGAGAGGAGAGGAGGAGGGAGAGGAGGAGGAGGGAGAGGAGGAGGGAGGAGAGGAGACGAGGAGGAGGAGAAGGAGGAGGAGAGAGGAGGAGGGAGAGAGAGGGAGCGAGGGGTGAGAGAGGAAGGACCGAGGAGAGAGGCAGAGTAGAAGGTGCAGGGGGAGCGATCGATTCGAAGGAGAGCGAGCCAGGAGAGAGAGAGCGGAGATGAGAGATGTGGAGAGAGGGGGGGAGGAGGGGAGAGCGGGAAAGAGCGGAAGGAAGAGAAAATGAGAGAAGAGGGGTTGAGGTGGGAGAAAGGAGAGAGAGAGAGGGAGGGGAGGGGGGAAGAGAGGGAGAGGGGGGAGAGAGGAGAGGAGGAGAGAGAGCGGGTGGGAGGGGAGTGGGAAAGGGGAGGAGGGAAGGAAGAATGAGAGTAAGAGGTGTGGGTGGGAGAGAGATCGAGAGAGATCGAGAGAGAGAGAGATCGAGAGAGAGAGAGAGACAGAGAGAGAGAGACAGAGAGACAGAGAGACAGAGAGAGAGAGACAGAGAGAGAGTGAGAGTAGCCATAAGTACTGATCAAAAGATCAGATAAAGGCCTCGCAGCCTAAGACATCTGAGGACATATCTATCTATCTAAATTAATTCTCCTATAAACTGTCCTCGCAAATGACGTCACGTTATTGATGACGTCGCACATGTTGGAATTTCGCCATTCCTCCCCAGGTGTTTCGAAATTCTTCTGGCATATAGGATCGAAAATCTCCTCGCAAATGACGTCACTTTATTCGACGTCAAATGATAACGTCACAGAGTTTGCAAAATGGAGTCTGTTGAATCATTTTCATTAAAACACCAAAATGTAAAAAAGTCACTTTCTTTTCAAACCTCGATTCTGAAAATTTGATAATATTGAATGGGACCTAACTTCCAGTCAGTGTGCAAAATCTCAAGGAAATCCGTCCAGTAGTTTTTGAGATATAGGCCGTGGAGACGGGACAGACACACAGACACACACACACACACAGACAGACTAATAAAGTCTGTAGGACCTCCAGTAAACCTGGAGGGATCAAAACTGTATGTTGAATGCATCACTAGGTCGTGAAAGCTTTCAAATTTTACAAATCCAATGCAGGTCGACGCATCCATGCTGAAGCATGAGTTACCCGTTGCCATCGGTCACGGCGTATTACAGAGAAGCGTCATCAGTCATCCGTCATCCTTCCGGCGGAAGGATGACGGATGACGCCGTGACCGATGGCAACGGGTAACTCATGCTTCAGCGTGGATGCGTCGACCTGCATTGGATTTGTAAAATTTGAAAGCTTTCACGACCTAGTGATGCATTCAACATACAGTTTTGATAAATTAATGCTGTGCATGGCTTACATTTTCTTTGGATGGGTTGCTAGTATCCCGAAATAGAGCGTTTTCTGTGCGAACCGGCAACACGTCGGCCATTGAATTGTGCAAGGAGTTGGCTAGTTCACCTCTTGTCGTGACCTCTACGCATGCGCATTAGATGGGATATCCCAAGATAATAATCTGGGTCATTACTTCGTTGTGGCGACCAAGTAGCGTCTCATGCAGACCTTACTGTCGTAGTTGGGAACAACTCAAAGTTGTGAACAACGAAGTAGACAACTACGACGTAGTTACCAACTAAAATAGTAGGTTCATATGCAGCCCACTACAGAGCACCGCTGCACGCCCCTGCCAACCCGCTGGCTCTCCATCCCGTAGCGGGAACTTCCCTCATCGGCTGCAGTAGCACCCCCAAACGGCCCTTTTCAGGGTCCCATCTGCTCAAGAAAGAAATTTTGTCGGTTGCTTGTCTTCTATTCTTTTTCAGTCCTTTCGACAGGCAGTCCCGATACGTGGCGATCTACGGACGTGTGAGAGAACAATGTGATCATTTGAAAGAAGTATATGTCAGCATGGTGGAGCTTTGTCGTCAGTCCCTCCGATGCCTCTGCTGATCTTTGCGTTCGGTTGGATAAAAAAGTATTCATTCTACACATAACTTGTGTGAGCGTGTATTCAAAGCCTTCTTGCCCCCTGTGGTTAGGGGTCACGAATAGACCCCCTGCGTTACCCTACGTAAGTCGTAAGAGGCGAATAACCAGGAATATCGAGATTTAACTTGCTCCTACACTAACCAGCTCTAGTGAATTTCGTGATCAATGGCCTAACAGCCGGTTAAACTCCATTCACCGCCACCAACACCACCACCACCACAATCATCATCATCATCATCATCATCATCATCATCATCATCATCATCATCATCATCATCATCATCATCATCATCAAACCGCGTTATTCATTTCTGTCTCAAAACAGAAAACAACTTAAGAAAATATGTGCATGCCAAAATAGTTTACATAATTACGCTTGTGTCATTTTTTCCGCAATAAACCATTCTATGACTAAAGTAAGGTTAGATACTTTGTAAACACACGAACAATGCATTGTTAAAGAATAAACTACCAACTTCCATTTATTTGACTACTTCTGCGATCAAATTTGCATGCGAGCACTCACGCATGTCACACACACACACACACGCTCTCTGTATCTCTCTCTCTGTATCTCTCTCTCTCTCTCTCTCTCTCTCTCACGTGCGTATATGTGACTGAAGACCACAAAACATGTCATGTCGGCTTTGGAACTAGATTTTAGTTAGTGGCATGAAATTCAAGCGGTGAATCTAAGCTTTTCAAGAGTACCAAACTTATGTTTGGATCTTCAAAATTTTGGAAGTTACAACTACTTATATCAACACAAGAATGAAACGGAAAAGTGGAGAAAATCGCTGTGCAAGTGTAAGTACGGCTGTGACGGTACGTCCTTTCCGCATTAGTATGAATTGTACACAAGTGGAATCAAGGTGACGGATTTACTCCTGTGTACATTAAAATGACCCTTTCTCCCTGTTTTCCGTGTGAGTTTTCAGATGATGAACTATCATACTACTACTGTTATGAATTGCGTGTTTATGCATGTGTTAAATAATGGACACTTAAGAATGTAGAAGCCAGCCAGGCCTCAAATAAATGTAGTTATTAGAAAACCAGCCATGCCTTGAAAGTAGTTTGCTGTGGTGAAGCCTCGTGATGAAACAGTGAACAGTTTCAAATTAAGGCGCCGAGCTTCCAGTATGAGTATCCTTGACATTGATAAATTCAACGTATAGACGTTCAACGTGATTGGCCAACTTTTAAAGTTAGAGTGGGAAAATGTGCTGGCCAAGCACGCGCCAAATCCCTATTACCCTATTGGTTTAGAGGGAGTGAATTTCCTGAGACTTTAAATAGGGGGAGAGAATAAAAAGGCTGCTGTCTGCTGATTCAT
Source organism: Theodoxus fluviatilis (assembly GCA_034096865.1). Classification (NCBI taxonomy): domain Eukaryota; kingdom Metazoa; phylum Mollusca; class Gastropoda; order Cycloneritida; family Neritidae; genus Theodoxus; species Theodoxus fluviatilis. The sequence goes on along the minus strand of JAWQFJ010034193.1, from coordinate 79,363 downwards.
CCCTGGCACTCTCTGCTCTCCTGCTCCTGGCGTGGAGTGGAATCATGGTGGCAAGGCCATGCCGATATGGGAGGAAGGACGGGTGACATCTGCCCTCTACCTCTCATCGACTCCAGCTCCGAGTCGCCCTGGCCTCTCTTGATGACCCCAGCACCAGCCCTCTGGGGGGGAGGGGGGGGAGTGGGCCACGCCAAACAGCCACAAGCGCAGATGGCCGTTCCCTCCCCCCTGCCAAACCCCCACAAGAAAGGACATGAGGGGAGATGATACGGTTCCATCCCTCCCTTCTATCAGGACCCACCCCTGTGTCAGTCGTCACCTCCCCAGCTCCCCAAAACATTACCCCTTGAAGGACGACCACCGGGGTCAGCGGCTCTGACCCCTTTAGCATTCTTTCAAAGAGAGGACTCATGTGAACTCTCCTTCCAGATAAGTTCTACCTTTATAGTACAGGCTGGCTGGCTAAATTAGGATTAAATAAGTATTATTCGTGCATGTTGATTTAACAACTATTGCCCATCTTTTCAACCATTATTAAAGTCATTTGATATTCGATGTCTGCCCTCATCTTCTCTGTTGTCCTGTCCATTCTTCACAGTGAGAATTAAGGTGAGTGAATATTACAAGATAGCAGTGCGTTTCCCCTAGACACCATCTCAATTAATAATAATCCGAGCCCTGTCTTGTAACAACGGCTCTTCAGATTGGCCCAACGTCAATTTCTGTTAGCCTCACGGATGCCTTTTCTATTCATAGACAGACAACGCAATCCCCAAAAAGTCCACTGCAGGAAGAGAGTCGAGAGAACGAGCTTTGCAGTGGTGTATGATACGCCTGCATGAGTAGAAACCTTCCCGCCTTTACTGGGCTACTGATTCTCTTGCTTCACTAATACGCACGGGGATTGGCTGCCACAATGATGCGCGCTGAGAACGCCTGTGTGAAATCCCCCCCCCCCCGCCCCCCTCTCCCTTTCCCCCTCTCCGCCTGCCGGTAAAGTCCCTTGTGCGTATATGGAGGAGCTCCAACAATGAAAGACGATTGAATGATTTACAGATGCTGTGTCAGACTGAATGGCTGCAGCATGTTTTATACATCGTCAGGAAAACATGCGATACAGTTGCAAAATGTGACCTTAAAACCTGTCGCGTCGAGTAGTGTGACGATACGTTCAGTTCATTCTGGTGCGCCAGAAATACCCTGCTCATTGAGACACGCCAGAGACAAGTGTCTGTGGTGTGTGCCTGCAGCCGCGCGCTGTGTAAGACGAGCACATTCTAGTAAACTAGAGATTTCGCCTACCGGCAAAAGTATCTCTAGCACAGTTCACATCACGTGATGGAAGGTTTTTGGCCAATTTATGCAAACGGAGGTCACACGAGAGGCTTGTGGGATAGCCGATGTGCTCCCTGACATACGCCGTTAAAGTAGTTCTAAAACTATTTCGCACAAAACTCTTAACTCACTCTTGTTGAGACAACAAACAAGCGTTTATTCGATACAATAAAATGTTTGTGTTGAAATGGAAACAAGTTTTGACATCTGAATGATTTCTGTAAAAAGTGGAGAGAAAAATAGTATCAGAACGAACTGTTTTTGGCGCAAGGCTGTAATGTCAAGGGTCAAGCCTATTACGCATTCATTGCGAACTGTGCCAGAGTCAATACTACTGACTCGGGTTTACAGAATGAGACGAGCACTCAGAGGCGCTCTGCCGCATTAAGCATTAGAAGTAATGAGAAATTAGTCAGAGCGCCCGGGCGCTTGTTTTAAACAACATGCGGCAGAATGCATTCAGTTTTGTGGTGTTTCACAACGAACGTGGAATGAAGTGACGGTTACAGAAATGTTTGGAGCCAAAAGTGTCGCAAAGCAGTATTTAGTGCCCCCAGTCTCCTCCCTGTGGCACGGCAACAAACACAGCTCTAGGGACCGACCCCTGTGGGCAGCCACATAGAGACTGTCCCGAAAATGTCATGACCTTCGGATTCGAGCAGTGAAAGAGTCCATCTAGTGGAAGCAGCTGTGAAATAGGGCGAGTTGATTGGGACTGGATGAAGTGTCTGGGTTGTATTGAATAAAGCACATTATTAACTGATAGACAGAAAACGACCATGTGACAGCTTGGAAAAATAGGCGTGCTTCAGCCTGTTAATAAGGAATGCGACAACATCAAGTTGCTATGAAAGGAAGTTTGATGAGACATTAAAGTGTAACGAGAAAAGTGATGTGCGAAGAGCATGCCAGGAATATAGGACTGAGACAAATTGTACAACTCAACACTAAGGAACATGCTGGACATGCCTGCCCCAGAAAAACAAAATGAAATTCTTTCGAAATATCATTTCATGTGTTAATAAAACAGTTCTTGGGGTTACTGCATAGAAAAGAAGAGCAGAATGAATTTGGCGAAAGACTAGATTAGAAATGCATCGTCAGCTGCACAGGGTAAAAGAAATAGTCAGGACAATTTAGAAACGTGAAAAATAAGTTGTACTACCAGAAACGTGGGGAGGAAAAAAAAAGGTGCAACCAAGGAACCTGGCATTTGTTCTGAAGAGTACGATTCATGAAACCAGAACATCACATTTGCCATCTACATCGTCAGCCAACGAGAACCTGGCTGAGCGATTCAGTGTGTTCTTCCACGAAAATAAAGAGACAAAGTTAGGATTAGTATGCCACCCTCTGAGGAGCCGGTGTCCTATAAAACGTTCCATGGTGTCAAGGCTCATTCTGTGAACCCGAGTCAGTAGTGACTCTGGCACAGTTCGCAATGAATGCGTTATTGACTTGACCCTTCGCATTACGCCAAAAATTGTTCGTTCTGATACTATTTTTTCTCTCCACTTATTACAGAAATCGTTCAGATGTAAAAACGTGTTTCCATTTCAACACAAGCATTTTATTTTATCGAATAAACGCTTGTTTATTGCCTCAACAAAAATAAGTTATGAGTTTCGTGCGAAAGTCTCAGAACTACTTTAACGGCGTATGTCAGGGAGCAGATCGGCTATCCCACAAGCCTCTTGTGTGACTCTCATTTGAAATTTTCGGACAAAATCCTTCCATCACGTGATGTCAACTGTGCTAGAGACTGTTTCGCCGGCAGGCGAAGTCTCTAGTGGACTAGAATGGATGGTCAAGGCTATGCACTGGTGAGAAATTGATTTAAATGTAACAAAAATGTCAATGTTCATTTTACACTCTTATAAGCTTCCCTAACAGTTTATAATTGCATTCCAAATGTTTATCAGGCGAAAAAAGAACGGGAATAACTTTAAAACTTATACTTTGTAACCCATGTTTGAAAAACGTACGTCCCTTTGGATAGAAAAACGGTTATATTGCTCCTTTGTTTACAATACCAATCCCAAGTGCAACCCCAACATTCCATATATTGGCAAATAGCCCGTTGACTGCTCATCTAAGTACAATACAAAAGTAGCACGTACAGAATGGTTCTATAGAGGAAATGAAGAATGCTATCTGGACCTCCTTTGATCACTGCAACTCCACAGACAAAATCCCTTCCCATGACCGCTGTCGCAAAGGGAAGAACTGGTGATTCGTGCAAAGAGCCTGGCCATAGGTGAAGGTTTCCATCACAAGCCGTCATTCCAGGAAACATTCATAAATATTAGTGTTGCAGAACTTGTTCATCCAGTGTAGGAGAAGCTGTCAGTGGAGAGTCTCGGGAAGAAAGTTTGCAGGGAAAGAGAACAGAAATGAGTCCCTGCATCAAATTGTCTGGAGTCGAAGCTTGAAGAATTTCCTGCAGTCCAGGAGTAGAGTGAAGATGGTTGTTAGTGTCGATGGGGAAATTTAGCATTGGCTCCCAGGCTATGGTGAACTACTTGTCTAGGCAGGGACTGACCTCTTGCAAGCAAGCTGTGAGGGTAGGAGGCCTGAGAGACAAGCAACGATGCAAATCCCTGAAATTAGTGAAAAAGAGAGAAAGAGGAAAGACAATTAAAAAAGACAGAAATAAGTGAAGACATTGAACAAGAGAGAAGCAGATCCTATGATCTTGGTGGATACTAGGCAGTTCAGGAGTCAAATCAAATCAAAAGTGAATACTTGGAAACATTCTTGTTTCATTGGTGATTTTTGTCTATTTCCTTTATTTTTGTCCCCCTGTGGGTTCAGGGTTTAGAATTGACCCACCGCGTCTCCCTACGCGATTCGTAAGAGGCGAATAACTAGGGACACCGTGACTTGGTTTGCGTTAACGCTAAACTGTTCTGGTGATTTTCGTGCTTAATGGTCTTACATAGCCTACACAGGCTGATAGGCAGTAAAACATCATGCATCTATCCATCCATCCTTTATTTTAGAATGTACCCGAACTTTAGCATACAGTTGCTCCATTGCTTTTGTATCAATCTTTATGATAGTTCGTGTGAGTAGGCTTCACATTGAACTCCAGTGTATTACTTATATAATTTTGTGAACCTAGGGGGAATGTGAGGGACATCTGCCACTGAATGTTGGTTTTCAGTCATTTTCCAGTTTTGTGATTGAAATGTCCAGAAACTAACTTCCTGAAAAAAACAATCTTAAATTCTTCTGTAATTCACATTGCTGCACTATTGAGGTATTAGTTTTAAAAATCTGGAAACGTATCAACAAAACATGTTGTCAGAACTAAGGTCCCCCTGTGGGTTCGGGGTAAGAATTGACCCACCGCGTCTCCCTACGTGATTCGTAAGAGACGAATAACTAGGGACACCGTGACTTGGTTTGCGTTTACTCCAAACTGTTCCGGTGATTTTTATTCTCAATGGCTCTACATAGTCTACACAGGCTGATAGGCCGTAAAACACTATCCATCCATCCATCCATCAGAACTAAGGGCGCTTCATCGAAATCTATAGTGTAAACTGGACCCAGTTTCCACCGATTTAGTTCTTAGGCACCTAGACACCCTCCGACCGATGAATACCTTCATAGGAACTGGCAGCCTGGCTGCAGGCATGGTACCGTAAGTTTTCAAGTGGGCTGTTGTGAATTTTTTGCTCAAAAAAGATCTAGACCCTGCCTAGCATAGGTAATTGAGAGGGCTGTAGCTTAACACTTGACGCAACATCTGGCTCACAGTAATCTGCTATGCGAAATACAGTCTGCCTACCGGCCAGGGTTCAACACTCAGACTGCCTTATTTAGGATCATAAACGACGTGCGTGAATCAGCCGATAGAGGCGATGCCTCCTTATTAGTTCTGAGCGCTGCCTTTGAAACGATTGACCATGACTGCAGAAGTTGCAGAATGTAGCCGATAGTCTTCACAAGAATCAGGAAGCGAGAACATATTACCCCAGTGTTTCAATACCTCCAATGGCTCCCTGTGTCAGAGTCAATTTTAAACTGGCCGTAATGGCCTATAAATGATTTAGTGGCGTAGCCCCGGCGTATGTCTATCACGTTACACCACTGTATAAACCCACCAATGTCTCTATGAACGGTCTTTTTCAGCTTTTCTTACACTCTTGGGTTGGAACAGATCCACAAAAAGTTGTGCTGCTACCATCCTACAGATCTGGGAAGGTAAACTGAATATTCTGAAACTCCTTGACAGAAAGCTCCAAAGACGCAAGCAATTCGTCAATTAATATATATGAGTGTCGAAGGCGATGAAATGATAATAATTATCATATCAAACGTCTCTTCAGACTCGTGTGGATATAAAGGTGAGTTCCAGCAGGAAATACGCGCATCACTGAAACATTTATCAGTGCTATTGCAAATCCAATGAAATGGATGAAAATTCACTTCACAGGTTTTGGTCTCTGAAGAACATTGCGTGCATGGCCATAAATAAGAAAACAGATTTGATTTACATCGCTGAACGCAAGGGAGATTAGATCCTGAAACGGATTCAAAGAAGCAGACGAGACAAGTTTCGTGCTGCTGAATGCCGTGGACACCATGGGACGCTCGCCTTCAGTGACTTTGGAGCGTCCTTGGTGAAAAGTCGGGAACTTATCGCTTTTCAAACTGCCATTGATCGATAGCCCAAACAGCGGCTGAACTAAATTAACTACACACAGAGCGGAGGCCCAGACTGAAAATAAATCACACTCACCAATGTTTTCCCATTAATACAAGAGGACTTTATGAAAATTACATGAGATGTTTTAATGCTGACGAGTTTGCACATAGGTATTACATCTAGATTTCTCTGCGAATTCTATTTGAAGGAAAACACTCGGGTTAGCCACTAGCCAAAATTATAGGAGGTTCTTATATATCCTCTAGATGTTATCATCAATTGTGTGTACAACCACTATCCTGAGAAGCAAAAATCATTTACATCTTTTTAAAAAGTTGCTTTACATAAATAAACCGAGGCTAGCACATAGCATCCAAACATTTAAAAAAGCAATAAATCATAGCATCAAACTTGACTGCGGTCGTACTATCTGGGCATGGAGTAAATCAAGATCATTGTCATGGCACAACACTTCAATTCGTAAAATGAGGACGCAGTACCGGGGGAAAAAATGGATTGTCCTTTTTTTGGTAGGAAAAATTATTCGTTCTTGTGGGAAATTTGGATGAAACCAGATAGCACATGGCTGAAGACATCGATATTCTTCTCATCCCCAGGGTAATCAAAATTCCATCCTTCACAACTCTGTTAAAATTAGTATTGCCTTGGGTGCATTTCGGCTGCCTCCTCTCGGAGTTCGAGGAATGATATTGTTGCAAACTTTCACAACGGAATGTCTCTGAAAACATTTCCGTGGTATAAAAAAAGAGTCAGGTTGATAATTGTGAAATTGCATACTGCCCCCTCCGAAATCGAAGCCATTCCTTCCGGCATAGAGCAGCACCATGAAAACAGACAGGAAAAAAAACCCGTCAGATCTGTGTCTGTTGAGAGTCTGACGTGCTGAATCAGGAAACGATTTGGAAAGGTTTTAAGTAGAACATGTGATTGCATGAATCGGTAAACGGTCGCAAAAATGTTACCATGGTCTCGGAAACGTCGTCCTGAGGGGAGAATTTGTGACGAAATCCAAGCAAATCACTGGAGCAGTGAAAGATACATACTGTCATCACAAGGCAGCAAGAGGCGTTTTTTCTGATGTCGAAACGTCAATAAAGTTAAAACATCCTCTCTCTCTCTCTCTCTCTCTCTCTCTCTCTCTCTCTCTCTCTCTCTCTCTCTCTCTCTCTCTCTCTCTCTCTCTCTCTCTCTCCATGCGGCACGTTCTGGTGGAGTGTTCTCGACTTGCTCATCTGCGGAGTGGGTCGAGCAGTCTATCGGACATTTTAAAGATCCTTTTGCTGTGATACTTTAAAAAATATTTTCTGAGTTTGATTCTCGTCTATGAGTCGTCCTATGTCTTCATTGTTTTCGATATTTCTCCACTTATCTCCACTGAGATAATTTTAAATTGCAAATTTTTATACAGTGGAAGTACGTTGTAGCCTTCAATGGCCTTCAAGGCCGATGAGCCCTTGGGCTCCATCCATCCATCCCTAAGTGCTTTGTCGGTGACGAGAGAAATCGAGATATGAATTTTTGCCTATCGCCCTTTATGCTTGTTAGTGTTTGAAGGTTCTACACAGCCTTTGCGGGCTGATGGGCAGTGGGGCTCGTTAATTGGATTTCATGTCACTGGTTAGGTGAATTGTTCTGGACTCCACTGTCGTGAAGAGTTGTAATACCTTGGTAAAGATGGGTGTTTCTTAACGTTGTGGCCTTATATAGCCTACAAGGCTGATAGGCCCTTAAACTCCATCCATCTATCCATCCATTCATCTCTCTCTCTCTCTCTCTCTCTCTCTATATATATATATATATATATATATATATATATATATATATATATATCTCTTTTAAAGCGCCTGCAACGAGCAAGATATGCACACGTGGCACACCTGATAAATGGGGTTGATATAAGGAAAACATTAGATTGTTCGATGTATATATTTTACGCTTTTAAACTTCGTTGTGAGAGGGCTATAAAAACCGCTGGCGCTGAACCTCCAGGTTTTGGCATATAAAAAAAAGAATAAGAAGATCGGGTTCGAACCCGCAACCTCTCGAGAAAAGAGGGGGAAAAACACACACACACACAAACACAAAAAACCCAGGTCGGGTTCGAACCCACAACCTCTCGAAAAAAGAGAGACACGTTTCAGCACAGAATCGATCCTGGTCACGCATGACCAAGAGCCCAAAGCTCTACCAAATGTGCCATTGCAGAACTGGTATGACTGAGTGTTTGTAAAGCATTTATAACATTCTTTTCCGTAAACCGCCTTGGTTCGTATTTTGCACTGTAAATTGTAGAAAAATGGATGATAGTTCATAAAATTTGAGTGGTCTTGTACATTTTAGGATACTCAAGGTCTATTTCTGCCAAGTTTAATATCGATTCACTGCCATTAGGCCACGCATTTCGCCATTCCGTCAACTGACATTTGAGGGGGGGGGGGGTTTCGAGTTTACGACCTAAAAAAATCACTTTCTTTTCAAACCTCGATTCTGAAAATTTGATACATTCAATCGGACCTAACTTCCAGTAAGTGTGCAAAATGTCAAGGAAATCCGTCCAGTAGTTTTTGAGATATCAGCCATTAAGTCGGGACCGACAGACAGACACACAGATAAAATTACGTCACGTTATTCGACGTCAAATGATCACGTCACACATTCTGCATTTCGCCATTCCGTCAATTGACATTTTAGGGGGGTGTTTTCGAGTTTACGACCTAAAAAATCACTTTCTTTTCAAACCTCGATTCTGAAAATTTGATACATTCAATCGGACCTAACTTCCAGTAAGTGTGCAAAATGTCAAGGAAATCTGACTAGTAGTAGTTGTTGAGATATCAGCCGTTAAGTTGTGACTGACAGACTGACACACAGACAGACAGACAGATAAAGTTTGTAGGACCTCCAGTAAACTTGGAGGGATAATATTCTGATTTTACGTATGTACATGCATCTGAGTTTTATTATCATGACGGGTCGTCGGCCGCAATAACGAAATCTCTCTCTCTCTCTCTCACACACTCTCTCTCTCTCTCTCTTTCTCTCTCTCTATCCCCCTGTGGGTTCGGGGTAAGAATTGACCCACCGCGTCTCCCTACGCAATTCGTAAGAGGAGAATAAATAGGGATGCCGTGACTGGATTACGTTTACTCTAAACTGTTCTAGTGAATTTCATAGAGGTGGAGGGAGTCGGTCTTCTTTGGAGGAGTTCACAGCATCTTCAGGCAGGCACCTCTGAGCCGGGTGAGCAGCACTCGTCTCAGCTGGGACCTCGGAAACCTGAGTGTCGCTTGGATGTCGGAGCCGAAGATGATCCTAATGGTTTTGCTGTCTTATATTTAGTTTGTACTTCCTGTTCTGATTTCTTTCTGAGTAAGCATCTCTGTAGCCTCTCCCTTTCCTTCCGGTGACTCCCTAGCGTGGAATGTCGTCCGGCAAAAGAGGATCTTTGGTCCGGCACCAGAAACTTGGAGCCCTGGGGCGCTATCTTATCACCAACTGTCTGCAATGGCCACTCCTCTCTGAGAGCGGGGGACACCCATGTGGGACCCGGAACTAACTGACCCCACACACTTGAATTGACACAGTTCCCGGTGGTTCTAAACATTCTGTGAAACAGGAAACTATGCGTAACCCTGTCCAATCCCACATATTCTGTCCTCATTCCAAGCTGCAGCATCTCTCTCATTAACACACAATAGAGCCACTGATGGGTTACTAGCACAATGTGTGTGTGTGTGCGTGTGTGTGTGTGTGTGTGTGTGTGTGTGTGTGTGTGTGTGTGCATGTTTGTGTGTGCGTGTGAGTGCATGTGAGTGCGTGTGTGTGTGTGTGTCATTGTGTGCATCTGAATGTACGCGTGTGCTCGTGCGTAGGCCCTGTGCTTGCGTAGGTACTTGCATGCACGTCACGCTGACGCGGATGTGTTTTCATTCAGTGTATGTAAATGAAATTACGTACATGATCCTAGAGTCAGTAAAAATTGTATGCGTTCTCGACTTTTGTTCATTTGCCAAAAGCTATCACCAGACCATTTCATGTATGAAAATGTTAAACTTTCGTACATTTTAATAGATTGAGTGTTTTTAATCAGAACGTTTTCTGTTTTGTAAAATTGTTTACGCCTCGGATATAAATGGTTCATTTCTGTGTGTGACGGTGCCTCGTTTAAGGTTTTCGGATGATCCCCTCGAATGTGTTGGTTTTATATGGTCCCAGGATTGTTTGAAACAAGAGAGAGAGATAAAGAGAGAGAGAGAGAGAGAGAGAGAGAGAGAGAGAGAGAGAGAGAGAGAGAGAGAGAGAGAGAGAGAGAGAGAAAGAGAGAGAGAGAGAGAGAGAAAGAGAGAGAGAGACGAATGGATGGATAGTGTTTTACGGCCTATCAGCCTTTGTAGGCTATTTAGGGCCATTAAGCACGAAAATCTTTAGAACAGTTTGGAGTAAACGCTAATCAAGTCACGGTGTCCCTAGATATTTGCCTCTTACGAATCGCGTAGGGCAAGAACTGCCTGATTGGCACTGCGTGTGTGGTTACAGTGATCACTTTTGAAAACACCGGAGGAGCCTTCCCGATTCCCGTTCTCTAGCATGTCGTCGTCGTTCTGGAAAACTCCTCGTTTGGTGAAGGCTCGGAAGCCCAGCAGACAGGGTTTTCAGCTGATGAGAGGTCACGTCCAGAGATTACACGAGAACTTTCCGTGAAAACAAACTGGAATCATGCACGAATAAACAAAATAAAATGAAGATTTAAAGTTGCTGAAGAGACCAAAAATCACTTTCCGTTCTCTTACTTCATATGGCCCCTCCCCAAAATGAATTAAAGTGGGTGCCAATTGGGCATCAAAGCCATGTTGTTCATCTAAAAACCTTTGGCATATATAAACAGATGACAGCAGAGAACTATTCGTTTGCACGCATTAACAAGGATATTGCAATAGAGCGGTTTAAAGCTCCGTGAACGAATAAAAAGTCTCCTTAAAAACAAATGCGCTCATGTTCATTTTGTGCTTTTGTGTGGGGTTTTTTTCTCATTGAGAAATTGAGAGAAGTTTAGCTATTGAAAAAATTCCACCAAAGTCAGGCACTGCACGAATCCATAGGTTTTCCTACTAAAGCTGCCGTGAGCTCTATCTCTCTTCATCTATCCACTCTTCCGCATCCCATTAACCACCAAGTTTTCAAGCATGTATGTCCAGTTCACCGTTCTTTTCAACTCTGATATCCTGATACGTTCAACCCCATTTCTCCTTCATATGTTTCATTAATTGTACCATTTTCTTCACTCCCAATTTCTAAACCTTTTCTTTCCATTCTCTTCCTGTCTCTTTTACTCCCTGCTCCCCTCCCTCCCTTCATTTCGTTTTCTTTACTTCACCTTTCTCCGCAAAACTCGCGCTCACACTATCCCAGTTCCATCGTCTGTTCACTTGCATTTCCTCCAACGTTTCATCTCCGTTTTGATGCCCCGTCCATTCACCCACCGTTCTAACGCTTTCAACCTTGTCAATGCTTATAGCCTAGTTGCTCTGTTCAGAGTTGTGTGTGTGTGTGTGTGTGTGTGTGTGTGTGAGTGTGTGTGTGTGTGTGTTTGTTTGTGTGTTTGTGTGTGTGTGAGTGAGAGAGAGAGAGACAGAGAGAGAGAGAGAGAGAGAAAGAGTGAGAGACAGTGAAAGTGAGAGAGTGAAAGAGTGAGAGAGTGAGAGAGTGAGAGAGTGAGAGTGAGAGAGTGAGAGAGTGAGAGAGAGTGAGTGAGAGAGAGAGAGTGAAAGAGAAAGAGAGAGTGAAAGAGTGAGAGAGAGAGAGTGAGTGAGAGAGAGAGTGAGAGTGAGAGAGTGAGAGTGAGAGAGAGTGAGTGAGAGAAAGAGTGAAAGAGAAAGAGAGAGAGTGAAAGAGTGAGAGAGAGAGAAAGAGTGAGAGAGAGTGAAAGAGTGAGAGAGAGTGAAAGAAAGTGAAAGAGAGAGAGAGAAAGAGCGAGAGAGAGAAAGAGTGAGAGAAAGAGAGAGAGTAAAAGCGAGAGAGAGAGAGAGAGAGAGAGAGAGAGAGAGAGAAGACTAGAATTTCGGCACTCAGCTTTTCATGATCCCTCTCCTCCTCTCCTTTCGGCATGGTTTCTTCATCTTTGTTGTTTTAATCTATTCACTTTCATCCGAATTCGTTGAGTCACTTGAACATTCTCTCCAGCTTCTTCAAGCTGAAGTAAGTCTGGACACCTTTTTGAGAGGTTCGTTCTTTCGAGAAACTTTTTCGCTGAAATCTGGGATTTCAAGGAAAAGGTTTCTTCTCTAACGCACCCAGCGGACACATTTAGTCGCGTAACTTCCTCGATAATGAATACCCAACGGCGACTGCCTCTTCCTGACTCTCCATCACCTGAGGCAGTTCCCATCGACAACTTAGCGCACGCAAGAAACCTATCAGGGAGGCGGCATCCGAATCTCCATCGCGGACGAAACACAAACACACTTCCCAGGGGAAAAAATCCTGAAGCCGGTGCTCGACAAGCAGATACAACTCGACATCGCTGCCTTTCTTGCACAAGTACACTGCGGCTTTTTTGCTTAACAGTGAGACACACAAACACTGCCACGCGCTGTACTCTGTGACGCAAGTAAGCGCTGTTTGCCTTCGGTTTGCATGCGAAACGCTCATTTTGAGAATTACTGACACACATTCTCAGGAACTGTAAATAATAACGGTGTCAATTTCTCAAAATTCTATTCATTTAAATTAAATGTAGAATAGATTAAGAATTCATTTAAACCGCTTCATTATTTAAATTGAAATCTGGGTCGAAGTAATTGTTGAAGGTCGGGCCACTGATAGTGATACTTCATGTCTTATCAGGTAGCTGAGTGGTTAGGGCAATCAACTTTCTCGACTTCTTCAAAGAAGAGTCCGCCAAGGCAGATAAATCAAAAGTCTCAGCCAGACATGAAGATGCCGCTCGCAGAGCCTCAAATACATGTCATGTGAACGAATTTGGTGTCACGACCCCGAGTGCGCAGCATTTACTCGCAGTGGTGCCCGCTAGTTTAGCACCGCCTGAAGGCTTTGCAAGCAGGTTTGGTGTGGACTGCACTGAAGTGCAGCTGGAAACGTACTTCAAAGGTCACTCTGGGGAGAAACGAAACACGTTCACTGACTTATATATTCTCATGGTTTCTCTGGACTCCCACAAATGGGAGATGTGGCCTCTGGACACTTAGCAAAGCACAGTGGACGAACAGTTTTCTTTTCAAAAGTCAATAAGCGAGCAAAGAGAGGAAGGCAAAGTGCTTGTAAGGGCAAGCACAAGAGAAACGCGATATCACTGGAAATCCAGATAGTTGCCTTCACCGGAAACCATGCCAGTCTAAAACATCATTGTTTTCATGCGTGACTGTGGAGGTGTATCTAAGTAAAGAGGTTAGTGACGCACTGTTTTCATACGTGTGTGTGTGTGTGTGTGTGTGTGTGTGTGTGTGTGTGTGCGCGCGCGATATATATATATATATATATATATATATATATATATATATATATATATATATATATATATATATATGTGTGTGTGTATGTATGTATGCATGTATGTAGCGAAATGGCTGTTTTTGTTAACATTCTCTGTCTCTCTCTCTGTCTCTCTCTCTCTCTCTGTCTCTCTCTCTCTCTCTCTCTCTCTCTCTCTCTCTCTCTCTCTCTTCCCCTTCAATGCCCATTAAGACACACCAGTGCCATTTCTGCAGGTTCCTGGGGCAGATATACCAAGTTTGTTCCGGATTACGCAGGCAACAATCGTTTCCCGCGGATGAATTCTTGCAAAACCCAACATCCTTTCCCGTCTGTCAAACACACCCAATCACGCAAAAACAAGACCTTGCAAGAACCGTCCGCGCACTTGGCGCATGCGCAGGAGAGATGTCTTTGGCCATCAGGCCCAGACAAATGGCCGACAGGCGCAGCAGCACAGGACGTGAAGAAATTTTTCATAACCTAAATATTCTGGGTGACAGTTATCTAGAGCTAAAATCAAGGATGATTTAAGCTCGAGTGCCAATCATCCAGTTTGTCTTCCCTTGCTGTTTTCAAGCTCAGTCCCGAAGTTCATGACAACACCCAGTCTTACTGATTGAAAATCAATTGTTACTGTGCGGGGGTGAGGAGGCTTCTTTCCCTCCATTCTCCAATGGGTTGAGAAAACTTAATGGGATCGTTCACGTAGAATAAATGCGAATTTGGATTTTTGCATGACCTTCAGAAGCTCTCACTTTTTGTGATTTTCTCCTTGGCGTGGTGCTTCTGGATGCCGAGCCCGATCCATCACCCTCTTGGTTCGAAGATCATGCATTCAAGAGTTGTTATAAAGACACGAATCTTTCGTGAGTTCATGCCGAATTAAATTTTGGGCGCCAGGACTCAGCAGCAGCATTTTTCACAGCACGTGACGCATGGTGGCTCGTCTGGTTGCATTCGCAGCAAAAATTCAAAGTTGGGAAATTAACTCTCCGTGCAACTGGAGCTAGCCAATGACTCTTATTATCATGGAATTGTTGTTTGCAATAGATCAACCTCAGCGAGCCATTAAAGGCGTCGTCAGACGAATGAAATCAAACACGCATGGCTCGTTCTCATTTCCGCTCGGACGAAATATGTCTTTTGTTGTGCAAGACATGGCGGAGATTGATTTTGATCACCTTCCTCATTTAAAATTGCTGCATGCACGAACCGACTTTGAAGAATCAACCATGACAGACTCCCCATTTTGACCCACATACCACTTTACGAATAGCACCAGCACTGATGAAACCTGGCTTCCGGTCGCCTGATTGGCAAGTCGCCAGAGTCTGCTTTTGCACTCCAATTCGCCTGGAGCCGCAGCTGCTGAGTGAGCAGTGGCTTTGGTCACAGAGGCTGCGTAGCGTGTATCCACGCATTCAGACCCTCGCCCCGACTTGTCTGCCCGCCCACGAAAACATGGCGATAGGCCATTCCTGATTCCAACCACAGCAGCGGTTGATCGATCGCGGCCAATCAAATCCAGCCCTCGGTGCTCGTTAAAATCCACCGGTAAATAGCAGAACAAGTGACCGCATGAGGAGCTAGACTACCTCTCGCACTCGGTCGTCCCGCGAACCGCATCGTTGATTCGCCTTCAGTTATTTGTCCGTGAGGCCACGAGCCTCGATAGAGAGCCCTCAGTAGCATTCACTAAATTGACAATCAGCGCAGCAGTCGGTCATCCGTGCCATATGGAAGGCGAAGTGCTATTCATCCGTGATCTTAACCCCTCAAACGCTTCACCTAGTTGTCTCGTGACAAACGATGGGTCAGTAGGGTTGATCTGAACCCCTTCGCACAAGACCCAGGTTTATAATTGTACAGCAGGAACGGGAGCCAGTCGACAAGTGCAGAAGGCAGATGTTGCATGCAAGGCGTTCCATGGCTGTGAAATTCACTCAGTGATATTCAAGGACGAGCCAACCGTATCACATACACATCACCACGCCAGTTGACCATGGCCTTCGCACTTTGTACGTGTCTAGTGTACCGCAATTCTGGATGCCGATTTGCAGCCAGTATTGGATTTCAAACCAATTATGAGAAGGGCGCCATATGTTGGGAGGACAATGGACTTGTTTAGCCATCGTTTCTCCAAACAGGAAATGTACGAAGGTTGTGGGCGTTCAATATTTACAGGCTCATTGTTTGCTCTGCAGCTGTGTTCCATCACAGTTTAAATTAAGATCCTGGTATCCCCACTGGACCCTGGTAATACGAGAAACAGCCATGGCTTACCGGCTTTGAAGATCTCAGCAGGTAGTTTAAGCCTCCAGGGGACAAACTGTTGCAAACTTAGGAGCGCTGTGTCGACCTGTGAGCTGGACAAAGCAACTTGGCTAACAGCGTGATTTAGATTGCCACACTGACAAAACAGCTCCATTTTGCCTCAATTGGAGACTAAAGTATCGAGAGTGAAATGAACTCGGCAGTGTAATGAAGTTTGTTCTTTGGCCTTCACTGATGTTGCTAGACTGTGCGGGTAAAGGAAACGTAGTGTCCATAGAAAGCGTCGGTTGGCTCAAACATTTGAGCGCCATATTTGACATCTCGGTTGGCTGCCTGAGTCCGTGGAGGGCTCTATCCTGCAACCAGCACACTGATGGTTTCTTATGCCCAATGAGGCTTACACAGTGACGAAGACTACAAAACATTTTCATCGTGAGTTGACAAGATTTGTCAGTCTCCACATTGAACATTCTGCCTTTACAGGGATGTGCCAAGTGACACTGACAAATTTTAAACACATGTCTCAGTTTATTGCCGGCCTCAACTCAGATAAAAAGGTTAAAACGCACGAAAATAATAAAACTCGCTCTGGGAATCCTGAGGGGGAAAAATGACATACTGCAGCGACAGTTACCGCATGAAGCTTATGACAGGTCACGAGAATTGGGACACATTCACTGTAGCAATACACGTAGGTCCTAAATGTGTGTGTGTGTGTGTGTGTGTGTGTGTGTGTGTGTGTGTGTGTGTGTGTGTGTGTGTGTGTGTGTGTGTGTGTGTGTGTGTGTGAGTGAGAGAGAGAGAGAAAGAGAGAGAGACAGTGACAGACACAGAGAGAGACAGAGAGAAAGACAAAGAAAGAGAGACAAAGCGAGAGACAAAGAGAGAGTGAATATATATGTGTGTGTGTGTGAGAGAGAGAGAAAGAGAGAGAGAGAGAGAGAGAGAGAGAGAGAGAGAGAGAGAGAGAGAGACAGAGACAGAGACAGAGAGACAGACAAACAGATTGATTGATTGTTTATTTTCGGCCGACGACCCATCACGTAGGAATATATACATATGTAAAAATGTAAAACATTAACGTATCAGCTGTAGTCACAATAGAATAGTATCTTCTGAAAGAAAGTGACATATCATATCTCGTCAGTATGTAATTCCACTTAGAATGAAATGAAATAGCTGTACAGCAAGGTAAACATTATCACATATATTTTAAAATATCAATGCACGTATTGAGCGTCTGGTAAGATCAGACAAGAGGGGAGAGAGAGAGAGAGAGAGAGAGAGAGAGAGAGAGAGAGAGAGAGAGAGAGAGAGAGAGAGAGAGAGAGAGAGAGAGAGAGAGAGAGAGAGACTCTTATGCTCAACTTTATTTGCAGCTAGCGGCCCATTGTTTTAAAAAGTAGTTTCATAAAGGAAATTATACTTTGCTGTACAGAACGATATTCATGCAAACTGTTCTTTCATGAATACATCTGGGTGAATGGGTTCCCTTTTGCACGTTACGACATTTTTGTCAGCCACGTACATATAAATCCACGCATCTGTCTACCCACTCAGTATTTCTTCTCTCAGCCTCAAGGCATGGAAATGTACATCGCAAGTGACCTTGTCATTTTTTCATTCTTTCCCTGCATCATAGTTTTACAGCCATATGTTTTCAACTTTATTACCTGGAATCGTTCTAAATATTTTTTCTTAGTTCATTGTATGCAGGACTTGTTAGTAGTAAGTGTTTTTCATTCTCTTTTTCTTTACACAATGGACAGTTTGTGTCTGGTATCCTTTCGTATCTTTTGTTAGTGAGTAAACCGTTGATTCCAAATCTAAACCTTATAAACACATCCCTGAACTTTTTCACGTCTAGTATATTCAAGTAGTTTTCTAACCCAAAGTTTTGTTTGAAGGATGGATACCAAACATATCTATTATCGCATTCGTTCTTTGCATTCCAATCCTGCATAAAGCAATCCTTAATCCTCTGCTTTAGTTGATGGGTGAAGTGCTTTACGTCCGCAACTCCTCCATTTAACCACACAAATCCAAAACCTATACGGTATAGGAAATTCTTCACCATCCCAGCCCAGTTTCGGTCACCGACGATAGGCGAGTTAAATATCAATCCGTATACTTGCTCGGGAAGTCTTTCCTCTTTCATTCGACAGAGTTTCAGTCAGAATTTAATTTTACTCTGATACCGCTGCTTATTGAGATCGGAAATCTACCCAGGTCTCTGTATACCATGTGATTCGGCGTCCTTGTGTCCAGTCCCAAGAATCTCTTACAAATGAAAGTGTGAATTCTCTTAACTTTCAAACTTTTATGGAGACCCCATACCTCAGATCCGTATAGTAGGGTTGCTTGTACCTGAGCGTCAAAGATGTTTGTGAACACCTTTGTTTACATGCTATGCAGTCTCTAGAGTACTTTCAATACTTGTACACCCTTTTGTTTGCCTTTCACTGCTAAGTAATCAAGTGCAGCTTCAGTGGACAATTTTGTCGTAAAAACATAACCAAGGCACTTATAATGGTTTACCACCTCAAGTTATGTGCCGTCTAGAAACCAGCTTTCTCCCACTGCTAGATGGCCTCCCTTCCTGAAAACCATGACTTTAGTCTTTTCAGTGTATACCCTCATATCTAAGGTCTTTGAAACACGAACAAGACTGTCTATTTGATTTTGGAGGCCAACAGGTGTAGTAGATATCAATGCGACATCATCGGCAAAGAGCAAAAGAAATACCTCCATCATACCAGGTATCTTCTGTACTCCATGTTACCATTTCTACGCACGTAGTCTGCTACTGTGTTAAGATATAGAGAAAAAATTAATGGACTCTCAATTGCTCCTTGCTTCACTCCTGCTGGACTTTCGAAGGAATAGGATAGGTCATGACCCCAGCGAACGCAAGAGAGAGAGAGAGAGAGAGAGAGAGAGAGCATGTATGTGTTTGTGTTTGTGTGTGTGTTTGTGTGTGTGTGTTTGTGTGTGTGTGTGTGTGTGTGTGAGAGAGAGAGAGAGAGAGAGAGAGCATGCATGTGTGTGTTTGTGTGTGTGTGTGTGTGTGAGAGAGAGAGAGAGAGAGAGAGAGAGAGCATGTATATGTGTGTGTGTGAGAGAGAGGGGTATGCGCGCGCGCATGTGTGTATGCTCGCTCGAGTGCATGTGTGTGTCCGCCTGTATGTGTGTGTCCGCCTGTACATGTATGTGTACGTTCGCCTGTATGTGTGTAGCTATCTCCGTGTGTGTGTGTGTGTGTGTGTGTGTGTGTGTGTGTGTGTGTGTGTGTTTGTGTGTGTGTGTGTGTGTGTGTGTGTTTGCGAGTTTGTGTTTGTAAGTGACTATGCGTTCGGCTTCAACTCACTTTGTTTTTCTCATTTGCGTTTATGTACGCACGCACACACACACACACACACACACACACACACACACACACACACACACACACACACACACACACACACACACACACACACACAGAGCATAGCAAATGCTTGTTTCGCTACCACTGGTGCTTACAGCAAGATGACACTAGTGGCAACGAGTCTGTAAAGCTCAGAGTCTGTAAAGCTCAGAATCTGCAAAGCTCAGCGTCTGTAAAGCTCAGAGTCTGTAAAGCTCAGAATCTGCAAAGCTCAGAGTCTGTAAAGCCCAGAGTCTGTAAAGCTCAGAATCTGCAAAGCTCAGAATCTGCAAAGCTCAGAGTCTGTAAAGCTCAGAGTCTGTAAAGCTCAGAGTCTGTAAAGCTCAGAGTCTGTAAAGCTCAGAGTCTGTAAAGCTCAGAGTCTGTAAAGCCCAGAGTCTGTAAAGCTCAGATTCTGCAAAGCTCAGAGTCTGTAAAGCTCAGAGTCTGTAAAGCTCAGCGTCTGCAAAGCTCAGAGTCTGTAAAGCTCAGAGTCTGCAAAGCTCAGAGTCTGTAAAGCTCAGAGTCTGTAAAGCTCAGAGTCTGTAAAGCTCAGAGTCTGTAAAGCTCAGAGTCTGTAAAGCTCAGAGTCTGTAAAGCTCAGAGTCTGTAAAGCTCAGAGTCTGTAAAGCCCAGAGTCTGTAAAGCTCAGATTCTGCAAAGCTCAGAGTCTGTAAAGCTCAGAGTCTGTAAAGCTCAGCGTCTGCAAAGCTCAGAGTCTGCAAAGCTCAGAGTCTGTAAAGCTCAGAGTCTGTAAAGCTCAGCGTCTGCAAAGCTCAGCGTCTGCAAAGCTCAGTCTGTAAAGCTCAGCGTCTGCAAAGCTCAGAGTCTGTAAAGCTCAGCGTCTGCAAAGCTCAGAGTCTGTAAAGCTCAGCGTCTGTAAAGCTCAGAGTCTGCAAAGCTCAGAGTCTGTAAAGCTCAGAGTCTGCAAAGCTCAGAGTCTGTAAAGCTCAGAGTCTGTAAAGCCCAGAGTCTGTAAAGCTCAGAGTCTGTAACTTGAAGCTTCGTACCCGGCTGTCCTCAGTACAGAGAAAATTCGACCCAGAATGGTTTTTGAGATATGCGCCTTTCCCGCTGTTTGGGTTCGAGGATGCGGAAGTGTCAGAGATCCAAATGAGATAAGGTTATATCCCACAAAAACCGGCGTGGGGAGAACACAGACACCATGGCACCGGAATGATTATGCCTCAAAGGAAAACGCGCTGGAGCAAGAAATGGTGTCAGACGCACCTGGCGACTTCAAGAAGTTGATGATGATGGTTGTAAGTTTGGGTGGCGACTGATAACCTCTTCCATCTCAGCAGTTCGTTCTACCGTTGTAACTAATTACACGTGCTTCCTGGAAACGGGATGAAGTGGGATATACTTGTGTGCCGTCAATAACGGTATTATAGGCCTAAGTGTTTTTGACTCACATGCGAAGCAAACGTGAGTCTATAGGCTTGTTCAGGAGTACAACGCGCTGCTTGAGCGCTAATGTTGGCAATTGAGCGCTCTTTGCCTCTCCTGAACACCTAAGATGAAGTGCAGCGCTTCACTTGTTAAAGGGGAGGTAAATCTTCTGCGCCCCACGTTGTGTTGATAGACGCGAAGAAAGTGTTTTCTTTGCCACAGACATCGTTTATGCACGTTTAAATGTATTCTGCTTGAATAAAGTCCACTACTGTGTCATCCTTACTTGCCATTACCCGCACATACAGAGCACTTGGGGCAAATAAAGCCCGTTCCAGTCCCAAACTGATGTTTCTGAGGGTTATTTTACGCATCGACATCCAGTGCGGGATCGAAGACGCCATTTTGAATGCGATGCAAAATCGTCTGCATCACGTCGGATTGGTGATTCACAGCGCTGCACAGCGCTGAGTGAATCATGCCCCAAAATTGCCGTTCAGGAGTGAATCACATGCAGCGCTGCGCAGCACTTTGAATCCCTGCGCCTCCTGAACAAGCCTTATGTACTCACCCGTGTCGTCCGTCCCGGGCGTCCGGGCGTCCGTGAAAAACTTTAACGTTGGATTTTTCTCGGAGACTATTAAGTCTATCAACACCCAATTTGGCATGATGGTGTATGATGACAGGACGTCAAAAAACATACATAGTGACTTGACCTTGCTTCAAGGTCAAGGTCGCAGGGGCCGTAAATGTTGTCTAAAAAACAAGCATTTTTCACATTTTCCCAAATTTCTCTGAAGTTTTTTAGATTGGATACCTGACCTATATATTGTTTATAGGGCAAAGTAATTCCTATCTTTTGACACCAGTTTGATTGACCTTGCTTCAAGGTCAAGGTCACATGAGCTCTTTAAAGTTGGATTGTATACATATTTTAAAGTGACCTTGACCCTGAACTATGGAAGATAACTCTTCCAAGCTTCTTAACATTGTAGTACACATGTTATACTTTCATACTAGGTCACCCGTGTCGTCCGTCCGAGCGTCCGGGCGTCCGTCCGGGCGTCCGGGCGTCCTGTAATCCGTAAAAAACCGTTAACGTTGGATTTTTCTCGGAGACTATTAAGTCTATCAACACCCAATTTGGCATGATGGTGTAGGATGACAAGGCGTCAAAAAACATACACAGTAACTTGACCTTGCTTCAAGATCGAGGTCACAAGAACTCTTTAGAGTTGGATTGTATACATATTTTGAAGTGACCTTGACCCTGAACTATGGAAGATAACTCTTCCAAACTTCATAACATTGTATTACACATGTTATACTTTCATCGTGAGACATTTGGTCACATATCGTCAAGGTCAAGATCACTTTGACCCTTATGAAATGTGACCGAAATGGGGTAGTGAACCACTAAAAGTGACCATATCTCATGGTAGAAAGTGCCAATAAGCACCATTGTGCTTCCTATGTCTTGAACTAACAGCTTTGTGTTGCATGACCTTGGATGACCTTGACCTTGGTCAAGGTCACATGTATTTTGGAAGGGAAAATGTGTAAAGCAGTTCTTAGTGTATGATGTCATTGGTAGGTTTAGTTGTTTGACCTTGACCTTGAAGGTCACCTGAAAGTCAAGGTCATGTAAAGGTCAAGGTCAAACATGTGAGTCGTATGGGCTTTGCCCTTCTTGTGAAAGTGTGCACAAGGGAAGTTCATCAAATCGAGATGTCATCGGCTTAAAGCGACAGTTTTCTTGACTAAGTACTTTTTTGTTTTAATTTCAGCGGCAACAAGCGATTTAGACGTGGAGAAAGAACACAACCCTTGCATGAGGGCTGTATGACAGAAACCTTCAGTTACAGCGGTTGGAAAAAAGCAAAATGAGCAACAGACGCCGCGCCAGCGCAGTTTCACCATCTGTTATTTTTGGCAATTCCGGATTGTTTCCTCCTTGTACCCTCATTCAAAAATGCTTTTGGTTGCGTCATTGTACAAGAGAGGTAACATTTCAAAAACAGTGTCTATGGTTTAGACACGGCACCAGAAAGCATCTGTAACAGAGAATCTGAGACGCGTGGTATCTTACGAAAACAAAGGGAGATGAGTCGGGATATGGTCATCAACACCGCATTTTTCTTTCATTGGGTGCTACTCTGTGCACGATCATGCGCGAGAGAAAAGAGAGGACCAGATGAAAGAAGCGCAAGTAGCCAAGGCCAGAGGAGTGTCGTGTCTGACGACAAAGTAACCGTGTTATCCCCAACCCTCTCCTAATCTCCTCTCCTATCATCTTCTCCCCATCCAGGGAAAAAATAATGCAGTGCGATCAACCTTGTAAGCAGCCGTGAGCCAGCATCGGATTGGAGTATTCCCCTGGTGTTGGTATTTGACTCTGTGCCTCTAATCTATTTGTCATTGAGTTTGTCGCCAGGTGTCAGTGTTGGATTGATAGAGCGGCCCGGTGATCCGATGGTAAAATGTTAAGCTGTTTGTGACCCAGACATAGGTGAAAGTCTTCATCTAAGAGCATATGTTTACCTCTATCTACCCAATCCCTCCTTTTCTTTGACCCGTAAAATCTTATTCCTACAATGCAGTTTCTTCTCGTAGGCATGAGGACTCGTGACGTCCTACTTTTTCGGAATTAATATTGCTGTATCAATACTGTTGAGCATTACCTCAAAACAAAAATATATTGGAAGAAAGTGGAATGCGGAAGGGAGTAATGCGAGAAACAGAATAAACATTATATGCAGTGGTTGAGAGGGTTTCAATTTTGGAGGCAGATCTGAATAATTCAAAACCTCATTGTTTGCACTTGACAAGAGCAAATGAAATGCGACGTCTTCGGGAGTAAAGGGGTTTGGCAGTGCAGATGGTATAGAGACCTCACGTGGATGGATTTTTATGTGTTTCACAATGCTGTTCAGCAATGTTGTTTAGTTTAAGTCCCTGTAGAACTCACACTATAGGAACGAACGTATGATGCGGTTATTTCTCAGTTATTTGATGCGCGGGCAATTAAATCTTAGCATCGCTCCGCCCACAGTCGAATCTGGGACAAACATTGTTCTACTGAGGAATTGAAAACTGTTAAAAGCAGTCTTGCGAACTGCATGACAAGTACACGAACACCGATTGGCTGGCGATGTACGCGGTGGGCGGTGCTGCGAACGGTTAATTGTCGAAGGGAGGCGTTTGTAAAACGCAGGGGAAAAGTGCCGTCATATCTTATGTTAAATTAGTTTAAGTTTTTAAGCTTAATCTGGACTTCATACTGGATACTTTTATCTGCTGGACTGCTCGTCCACAGCAACAAGATTTTTACTCAGGAGAGTCAACGGGTATCTTTAGATGACGCCATATCTTCTTACCAGACCCAATCCAGTACGTTCAAGTGACTAACCTATCTCAGAAGTGAAATTGTATCTTTGAACTTTGAGAAAACACATTGTTCCTTAAATGAAATAAGATCTCAGACCCCCGCAGTTTTAATTTCGAGTCGTAAATTACGCGTTTTAATAGTTAAAGTTGACGTATAGACTTCGTGAAATATTTCTTGATGATGTAGATTAGGAAGATCCAGAACTGAATGATTGTCACATGCCAGCTGGAGCCGAGATAGGTAACAATTGTTATCGCTGTAAAGCCCCTTTTTCTTATAATCGTGTCCTTTGTTTTTTCAGCATCAATAACTTTTCTTTGCTTATTCAGTCTTCTCCTCACCTTCGGTTGATACCAAAGCTTACGTACTCTTTAAACAATCTGGAACTGATTATAATATTGCGTGGAGGCACCTCAAATGGAAGAATTGGTTGGTTAATGTATTACGTTCACAAGCGAAGCGAACAAACCGAAGCACGAAACACTCACTCCCGTAAAAGCATCTCGGCGTCAATTAGTATACATGCCATGCCCACGAAACAAGTGAATGCGATCTTTTCTTGCGCAGACCTATTTGCGAGCCTTGCGGGTAGTAAACAAGACCCGCCGAATATTTCACCTTATGCCTGAACGAATCTTTTGAGTTAGGGAGTCCTCGTAGCAGATCTACCGCAGTGTAAACCTGAAGTCAGTCGGTGCGTGACGCAAGGTGAGCAAGGACGGGTGCCAGCACAGTACCACTGACACCAGCTTACCAGAACCGCTCCCAGCTTGGCGCATGTGGCACCATGGCGAGATTTCTGCGAGGTTTTCATACGTACTCTCCCATGTGCATGATGATGCAGCCACGTGCACACTGAGTTTTCCCTTCCTCGACGGCCTTCCTTGAGACGTTTCTCACGTTGTTACTGACACGCACACATCTCTCAACACCCACACCACTCAAAAGCAAGAAGGACGACGGATGAGAAACAGACAGAATTGGAGGAGAAGGGAGATGGAGGAGAGAGGTGGATGAGGGAGGAGAAGAAGGAGGAGAGAAGAGAAGAAGGGGTTGGGAGGTGGAGGCGGGAGGAGTAGAAGAAGAAATAGCAGAAAGAGGACGACGAGGAGGACGGGGAGGAGGAAGAGGAGAAGGACGAGGAGGAGGAGGAGGAGGAGGAGGAGGAGGAGGAGGAGGAGGAGGAGGAGGAGGAGGAGGAGGAGGAGGAGGAGGAGGAGGAGGAGGAGGAAAGGGAACAGGGGCAAGAGGAGGATGAGTAAGAGACGGAAGAGGAGGAGGAAGACGAAGAGGAGAAGAGGTGGGTGGAGTGGGAAAATAGGAAGATGCGTGTGTGCACATGTAAATGTATGTTTGACTGCGTGCGCACAAATGATTGCGTGTGTGTTTGAGTCGACTATTTTGACAGCGTGCATTGCTAGTTAATACACAAGCTAAAATGGAAAGAGGATGTCAAGCGGCAAGAAAGGGAGACGACACCCATAACATAAAGATGGAGAGACGCTAGTTGTTGACAGCAAGGAAGGAGCAACGCCAAGCCGAGAATTTTTCCAGCCAATCCAGCTTCCTTCTCCAAGGCCCTGCAGGCATCACAAGGCACGCCTCCCTTCAGCAGGACGTGACAGCTTCCTGCCTAAGGCGCTAAACTGGGAAGTGCTTTGGCGACAGGTCTGATGGATTAGCTGGGTGCGTCCCTGTCCCAACTCTTCAGCACTACCCGAACTGACGTCTGAGTGTTCACTTCGCTTTTGAGTTTTAATGAGGCTGACGACCTTAATTCATAGAAATACGTAGAAGTGCAAGGAAGACAGAAAGAAAGAAGGAGAGAAAGACGAGAAAAAAAATAGAAAATAAAGACACCCTGTACAGAGGGAGGGGGGGGGGACACTCTGTTTCGGGTGCAACGATTTCCCTTAATTGGCAGAAAAAGAGGCACGTGAGGACTAGTAAAGAGACACATAGACATAAACCTGATTTCTCAAACAGGCACAGAGGCAGCAAAAATTAAGGACACTGATATTGGCATAGGGCAAACTTTTAGTCCTACCGGAACAATAATAAATGCTAACTTTAGAAGCCTTTTCCTTTTTCGGGTTCCGTCATCCACACATCTGCCTCGAGTAGTTGATGGCAGCAACTGCCTTTCTCTTCTATGTCACCCCATATCGAATGAACCCTTTCTCTTCTTTCTTTTTTTCTTTCTTTCTTTTTTCTTTCAATCTTTCTTTCTTTCTTTTTTTCTTTCTATCTTTCTTTCAATCTTTCTTTCTTTCTTTCTTTCTTTTTTCTTTCAATCTTTCTTTCTTTCTTTCTTTTTTTCTTCTTTCAATCTTTCTTTCTTTCTTTCTATCTTTCTTTCAATCTTTCTATCTTTCTTTCAATCTTTCTTTCTTTCTTTCAATATTTCTTTCTTTCTTTCTTTCTTTCTTTTTTTCTTTCAATCTTTCTTTCTTTCTTTCTTTCTTGCTTTCTTTATATCTTTTTTTTTCTTTTAATCTTTCTTTCAATCTTTCTTTCTTTCTTTGTCTTTCTTTGTCTTTCTTTCTTTCTTTCTTTCTTTCTTTCTTTCTTTCTTTCTTTCTTTTTTTCTTTCTATCTATCTTTCTTTCTTTCAATCTTTCTTTCTTTCTTTCTTTCTTTCTTTCTATCTTTCTTTTTTTTCTTTCAATCTTTCTTTCAATCTTTCTTTCAATCTTTCTTTCTTTCTTTCATTCTTTGTTTTTCTTTGTCTTTCTTTCTTTCTTTCTTTCTTTCTTTCTTTCTATCTTTCTTTCTTTCAATCCTTCTTTCTTTCTTTCTTTCTTTCTTTGTCTTTCTTTGTCTTTCTTTCTTTCTTTCTTTGTCTTCCTTTTCTGTTCATCTTTCTTTGTCTTTCGCTCGTTTTGTCTGTCTGTCTGTTTTCCTTTTCACATACCTACAAAAACAAAGACGTCGCCTTCATTCCATTCATACCAAAGTCGAGGCGGCAAGTCGACACTCATGTTCGAGATAAAGCAAAGCTGTCTGTAGTGGGACCAAGAATGCCCCCTTTACCAAAACAGCCTACCATTCCGAAGATATCAACGCATATATTGCCAAGAGCGACAAAAAAATCAGACTGGCAGAAAGGCCAATAGACCCATTGACAGACATACGGATGAGCGCATGGACAGAAGAGAAGGATAGCAGACAGACGGATAGAGTGACGGATTGACAAACGGATGGAGGGACAGACATACAGAAGGACGAACTGACGAAGGGTCAGACGGAGAGACGGTCAGACGGACAAACGGACGGTTTTACAACAGCCAACAACGCCCTATTGCACCAAGAAAGCAGCAAAGGCAGTCCCTGGCATTGAAAACAAGAAAGACTGCCACCTACCTGGTAGTAGTCGACGATCTTGCACATGGCCTCCCCGATGAACCAGGTCTCCACGATGTTCTGGGCCAGGGAGGGCGGCAGGCAGAGCACGATGACCAGAAAGTCCGCCACGGCCAGGTTGACCAGGAAGATGTTGGTGGTGGTGCGCAGCTGGGGGTTGCGCCACACGGCGTAGCAGACCAGCGCGTTGCCCACCACGCCTGCCAGGAAGATGAGGACGTAGAGCGCCGTGAAGGCCCACTCGTAGGCGGCCGGCCACAGGAAGGAGTGGATGCTGTCCAGCAGGTGCTGGTCCGACGTGTAGCACTCGCCGTCCAAGGGGTGGTAGTACTTGCACTGGCTCACGTTAATAGACGCTGACCCGTTCATCGTAGACATAGAGCTTGCACCCTATGATGCACTGGTCTTCCTGGCTGTAGGCGGAAAGAGTCCCCTTCGTAGGACAAACAAAATAGAGTTATCCTGGAGACCAGAGCGCGATGAAAATAACCGAACGAGATGTGTCCCTCTTTGACACTGTCAGTCGCACCTTTGATCACGTCTTTGGTGAATACTTGACCATCAGTTAGGGAGGGATTCAAAGGTCCCCTGGTTGAGTAAAATGTTCTGCAGTTTGAGAGTTCACTTCGTGTGCAACGCTTTCTGTTCTTCTGTCGGTGGTCCCATTTACCTGCTTCTCTGGTGGTCGCAGCACCTTTCTGAAGTAGAGTGAAAAGATAGATCTTTCGTCAACTCTCGAGAAGATGACTCTTCCCGAGAACATGTTTTTTCCATTCACTGTTTACGCTTTTCGCTTGATAACAAGTTATCAATTCCTCTGAGCTTTGAAACGTTTGTGTCGTGTAAATTATTAAATGAAATACAATATGTGATTGTTGACGGATTTTTCCCTCTCTATTCGCCCTGTTCGTAGGTAAGCTAAAAACTGAAAGAACAACTTCTGGTCCACGGCGATTGTAAGCTAAGAGAGTTGCTTCATGTCTTCGTATAAACGCAGAAAATATAGTGGAGTAACGATACCGTACGCGCTCGCTCGCACGAGGTCGAACACCTTCAGAAGAGCGACATATAGCCGCAGCCATTCCATGCCCCCTCATGAGCTGGAATCACTGCCTGCCGGACTTTAGCGCCTGCTTCAGTAGTTCAGCCAGGGTCGGCCCCAAGCAGCCAAAGAGGCTACCGGGGTGGGGAAGGTGAGGGGGGGTGGCATTGGGACGGGGTCAGATCATTCAGATGCCATCATGCGTTCAAATCGCCCTGGAAGATCGGGCCCACGCCCCCGCAACAACAAACTGGTCGCCAAACGCAATATTTCCCCCTAGAACATAGCAATGTATCTACCAAACAAGCAGAAATCAACACTACTTCTTCTGGCAAGACATCCCTCTTCCGAATTAATAATCACAAATGCGCGCGCGTTACTTTCTAGGCCTTTCAACCTTGCAAATATGAGAATTACACTAATGACAAAACTCCCTGAGATTTCCGATTTTTGTTTTCGTCATTGGTGACAATTTATGACTTAAGGCATCATACTGGCATTTCAGAAATATGAAAAATATTTCACGCAAAATGAATTAGACAATTAAATTACATGAGAACAAAAAACAGCAGGTTCGTAAGTTCACAGTTCACTCAAACCTACCAGGGCGGTTTTGGGGCGATGCCGCAACAGATGGCACCTTGAGGATTTCTGAAATGACGACAGTATAGAAAGGAAAGATGATAAACCTGTAACTAGACAAGTGGATGGCATTGTAAATATGTCACCTTTTAGCATCGCAGACAAAAGTTATCATCAATACGAATCTCAGCGATTTTCCCTTGTGTTGCTACCTGATCTCAGTGTGAATAAGCCTTGACGATTAAAAAAAAGCGGTCCACGACTTGATCAGGCCTTTGCTTGCTGAACATTTCGGATACGACACGGCTATGGAACACTCCCTTTGGGAAAACAGCAAAAACAATTCATTAATCTCTTACCTGTTGGACAATGGAGGCTTGTTTGCACACGCGATCCTTTTGCACAAAATGCA
>JAWQFJ010034193.1:17500-45000 GCA_034096865.1 Theodoxus fluviatilis | reverse complement strand
AAACACCCCCATTATTGCAGCAAATCATTTTATTACACATTACACCGTAAATGTATTCACAAACATGATCGGAACGCATCAGAAACGCGTCGACAAACAAGCACTTTTACATGTCTCTAAGCGTTGTGATTACTTCCCCATAGTTCTAGCCGCTTGGGGCGCAACGTGTCTCGATCCTCACAACAATGAGCCAATGAGCTATCTTTGTGTAACCTATAATCTTTGGCTCAGTTGAGCAGCTGAACGGCTGTCGATAGAAAGCTCCGGAAACACGATGTTGTGCTGTAAACCATTGGATGTGGGTCCAAAAGCTATACATTTTTTTCAATATTGACATATCTAGCCCTTCTAATTCTAATGGCGTATATCTCGAAATGATGTTTGTGAACATCCGACTAAGGTTTTTTTTTAAATAAAATAAAGCACACCGTTCAATCCAACTGCTCAACAAGAGTAGCTCGTGGTAAAGCAAACTGCGCAATCTTCAGGTTTCGTGGCGGGTTTGTTTGTTTGATGGTTGGCTGGCTTGGTGGCATGGCTGGCTTGGTGGCATGGCTGGCTTGGCTGGCTAGGTTGGTTTGGCTAGTTTGGTTGGTTTGGCCGGCTTGGCTGGCTTGGTGGCATGGTTGGCTTGGCTGATTGGCTGACTGGCTGGCTGGCTGACTGACTGGCTGGCTGGCTGACTGGCTGGTTGCCTGGCTTGGCTGGTTTTGTGGATTGGGTGGCTTGGGTGGTTTGGCTGGCTTGGCTGGCTTGGCTGGCTTGGCTGGCTTGGCTGGCTTGGCTGGCTTGGTGTATTGGCTGGCTTGGTGGCATGGCTGGCTGGCTGGCTTGGCTGCTTTTGTGGCTTGGGTGGCTTGGGTGGCTTGGCTGGCTTGGCTGGTGGCTTGGGTGGCTTGGGTGGCTTGGGTGGCTTGGCTGGCTTGGCTGGCTTGGCTGGCTTGGCTGGCTTGGCTGGCTTGGCTGGCTTGGCTGGCTTGGCTGGCTTGGCTGGCTTGGTGTATTGGCTGGCTTGGTGGCATGGCTGGCTGGCTGGCTTGGCTGCTTTTGTGGCTTGGGTGGCTTGGGTGGCTTGGGTGGCTTGGGTGGCTTGGTGGCATGGCTAGCTTGGTGTATTGGCTGGCTGGCTGGCTGGCTGACTTGCCTGGCTTGGCTGCTTTTGTGGCTTGGCTGGCTTGGCTGGCTTGGCTGGCTTGGTTGCATGACTGGCTGGCTGGCTGGCTTGGCTGGCTTGGCTGGCTTGGCTGGCTTGGTGTATTGGCTGGCTTGGTGGCTTGGGTGGCTTGGCTGGCTTGGCTGGCTTGGCTGGCTTGGCTGGCTTGGCTGGCTTGGCTGGCTTGGCTGGCTTGGTTGCATGACTGGCTGGCTTGGCTGGCTTGGTGTATTGGCTGGCTTGGTGGCATGGCTGGCTTGGTTGCATGACTGGCTGGCTGGCTGGCTGGCTTGGTGGCATGGCTGGCTTGGTGTATTGGCTGGCTTGGTGGCATGGCTGGCTTGGTTGCATGACTGGCTGGCTGGCTTGGTGGCATGGCTGGCTTGGTGTATTGGCTGGCTTGGTGGCATGGATGGCTTGGTGTATTGGCTGGCTGGCTGGCTGACTTAGTGGATTGGCTGGCTTGGTGGCATGGCTGGTTTGGTGTATTGGCTGGCTTGGTGGCATGGCTGGTTTGGCTGGCTTGGTGGCATGACTGGCTGGCTGGCTGGCTGGCTTGATGGATTGGTTGGCTTGGCTTGCTTGGTGGCATGGCTGGCTTTGATGGCATGGCTGACTTGGTGGCATGGCTGCCTTGGTTGCATGACTGGCTGGCTGGCTGGCTGGCTTGATGGATTGGTTGGCTTGGCTTGCTTGGTGGCATGGCTGGCTTTGATGGCATGGCTGACTTGGTGGCATGGCTGGCTGGCTGGCTTGGTGGATTGGCTGGCTTGGTGGCATGGCTGGCTTTGATGGCATGGCTGGCTTGGTGGCATGGCTGGCTGGCTGGCTTGGTGGATTGGCTGGCTTGGTGGCATGGCTGGCTTTGATGGCATGGCTGACTTGGTGGCATGGCTGGCTGGCTGGCTTGGTGGATTGGCTGGCTTGGTGGCATGGCTGGCTTTGATGGCATGGCTGACTTGGTGGCATGGCTGGCTGGCTGGCTTGGTGGATTGACTGGCTGGCTGGCTTGGTGGCCTGGCTGGTTTGGCTGGCCTGGTGGCATGGCTGGCTTAGCTGGTTGGACTGGCTGGCTGGCTTGGTGGCCTGGCTGGTTTGGCTGGCCTGGTGGCATTCCTGGCTTAGCTGGTTTGACTGGCTGGCTGGCTTGGTGGCCTGGCTGGCTTGGCTAGCTTGGTTGGCATGGCTGGCTTGGCTGGCTTGGCTGGCTTGGTTGGCATGGCTGGTTTGGCTGGCTTGGCTGGCTTGGCTGGCTTGGCTGGCTTGGTGGCATGACTGGCTGGCTGGCTTGGCTGGCTTGGTTGCATGACTGGCTGGCTGGCTGGCTTGGCTGGCTTGGTTGCATGACTGGCTGGCTGGCTGGCTTGGTGGATTGGTTGGCTTGGCTTGCTTGGTGGCATGGCTGACTTGGTGGCATGGCTGACTTGGTGGCATGGCTGACTTGGTGGCATGGCTGACTTGGTGGCATGGCTGACTTGGTGGCATGGCTGACTTGGTGGCATGGCTGACTTGGTGGCATGGCTGACTTGGTGGCATGGCTGACTTGGTGGCATGGCTGGCTTGGTGTATTGGCTGACTTGGTGGCATGGCTGGCTTGGTGGCATGGCTGGCTTGGTGTATTGGCTGACTTGGTGGCATGGCTGGCTTGGTGGCATGGCTGACTTGGTGGCATGGCTGGCTTGGTGTATTGGCTGACTTGGTGGCATGGCTGGCTTGGTGGCATGGCTGGCTGGGTGGCATGGCTGGCTTGGTGGCATGGCTGGCTTGGTGGCATGGCTGGCTTGGTGGCATGGCTGACTTGGTGGCATTCCTACAAAAACTCACACACTACACACATAAACAAAAAACAAAAACTATGACCCAGTAGAACAAATAGAACAAACAGAACAAACTAAAATTGCAGGCCAGGCCAAGTAAAGCAAAGCAGCTCAGCGGGAAAGGCGGATCGGAAGAGGTGGGTCTTTAGAGCACTTTTGAACTGGGGTAGAGTGTCAGAATGACGGACTGAGAGAGGGAGACTATTCCAGGTTACAGGTCCAATATAGGAGAAGGCACGCTGTTATTGAGTTATCTTATTACGGCGGGGACCTTAAGCATTCTAGAGTCAGCAGCTGAGCGTAGAGATCTGGAGGGCGTGTAGACTGCAAGAAGTTCTGTAAGAGCGTGTGGTGCGGTGTTGTCGATGGCCTTGAAGCACAAAGTAGCAAGTTTATAATATATCCTCTGAGAGATGGGGAGCCAGTGAAGTGTATGTTGGCTTGGTGGCCTGGCTGACTGGCTGGCTTGGCTAGGTTTGTTGGTTGTTTGTTTAAATGTTTTTATGTCTGTTTGATTTCTCCTTTTTCACGAACCTTAACAAGACAAATAAAATGGGATATCATGCGGAATAAAACTGCGAAGACGTCTTTACCGAGTTTATAAGTAGATATTTTTAAAGCATTGTTTTCATTGTCAAGGTTGTGTGCACACACATATTAATCGATATGCGGGGCCTCCTTACTGCTACAGTGTGCTCAGTGACCCCTGAAGCACGGCTGACTCACACCATATCACTGTCTAAAAGGTAATGGTGGTTAGGAGGCAGTGGTCATGGTGGTGGCGGTGGTGGTGATGGTGGTTTCTTGTTTTCCTAGAGATACCGGGCTTGTGCTCTTTCCATTGGACTCTAGGGTGGCTCTGCAGCCCTATCCTGGAGCGGCAGTCGAGGGCAGGTGAGACACTATTCTGTGAACCAGAGTCAGTGACTCTGGCGTAGTTCGCGACAAATGCATAATAGACCTGATCCTTCGCAGTACAGCATTGTGCCAAAAATAGCTCGTTCTGCATACTATTTTTTCTACTTTTTACAGAAATCATTCAGATGTCAAAACTTGTATCCATTTCAACACAAGCATTTTATTTATTGAATAAACAATTGTTTATTGCCTCAACAAGCGTAATGTATTAGGTTTTTTCCCCGAAACAGTCTTAGAACTACTTTAAAGGCGTATGTCAGCGAGCAGAGTGCCATCCCACAAGCCTCTCGTGTGACCTTATCAAAATTCCTAATAAATATTACAGACAGATTAGTTCCATCACGTGATGTGAACTGTTCTAGAGACTCTTTCGCCGGCAGGCGAAGTCTCTAGTGGACTACAATGGTGAGACACTGGAATTCTGACGTGGCTGGTGGGGTCGCCGTAGCAAGGCGATATCCAAGCTGGCTCACGCCCCGTGAATCAGAGCCACTGTTTAAAAGGCAGCATACGTGATTCGTACCAGGCGGTGTCGGAGATAAAAGAAATATGATTATAACCGCAATTACCTTGAAGACAGATATCTGCACATCCATTTTCCCCCCTACGTTTTGGGATTTTAATCGTGTGTTTGATATCAAAGGTACAGCTGTTGAGCCTCAGTGTTTGCCGAAATTGTAGGACTTTAACATGCACACACGCATGCATTTTTTTATGAGAATGAGAGAATGTAAGACTTGGCATATCTCTCTCTACGAGCCAGTAACGAAGGAACGTATTTTGTTTGTATAAGCTATATAAACAAGTCCCGATACCCGGTAACTATCAATGGGCCAGACAGAGTATTTGTTTTATTTAGTGCACCACCACACATGCCTTTTCCTTGCATAGGAAATGAAATGTTGATGACGTGCAAATCCATTCACGGCATGGCGCGTGGAGCCAGCGTAGAGTGCCAATGCGGGGCCGCACAAATGCGTCCATATCCAGAGTAAGGCTATTGATTACTGGGCCGTACGGGCCGATACCTTATGAATGGAAATACAGCGGTGAGGTATTGACTTACATGTGGTCACTGCTCGTACCTTTCTGCTTCGTTTCACAAAATGGGGTTTTTAGAACTCAATGGGGCTTTCTTGTTTTTATCTATACATTAATTGACTTAAATTTTAGCAGTGAATAGAATCGATACTTCGATCACGTCCAACCGTACCGAATTCATGTGTTCTTTACAAGAACGATTCAGATTTCCTGACAAATTTATGAGGCGGGAAAAACTAATGCCAACCTGAGCGAAATGTCTCAGCGAAGGCCATACAGAGGCATTCATATGCAGCTGCTGACGCACAATGCCCTGTGCGCATGAAGCTCGATCATGACCACAACGCTTTCACTATAATGTTTTTGTGGTGGTGTAGTCTTAGTAATTCCTTTCCAGCGGGAACACTATCACTTCTTGGAAATGGCGCCAAGTGCGCATAAACACACACACACGCCCGCTCGCACGCGCGCGCGCACACACACATACACAAGCGCACACGTGCATACAACAGGAGGGTTACATATGTTTGCACATTCAAAACCTAGCCATGCGTTTTAGCGGGTAATATCATTTCACACGTGCAGATAATATCTCAGCCAATTCATCATGATGATTCAATCGAATCAGAGCAAATCTGCAA
The DNA here is from genome assembly GCA_034096865.1 of Theodoxus fluviatilis. Lineage (NCBI taxonomy): Eukaryota > Metazoa > Mollusca > Gastropoda > Cycloneritida > Neritidae > Theodoxus > Theodoxus fluviatilis. The sequence continues at coordinate 39,430 of JAWQFJ010034193.1, read as the reverse complement.
CATTTCTACGATAAAAATTGTAAGTGCGACCTAATAAGCCCTTGCACTAACAATAAGCCAAGAGCGCGTTTTTTTAGGCAAGGTAAACGCCTCGAGGGGTAGCCGAGGGCAAGCAAGACGTCTAAGAAACTGCGACTCGTCAGTTGACAAGGCGGAAGTCCGAGAGAATATGGCTGCGTCTTGGTGCGAAAGTCGGGGAAGAAGTTGCCAATAGACGAAATAACTGACGATGCAGACATGACAGCAGTTTTCCACTTGAAAGAACAGACAATGACGACATCTCGAATGGCACGGGACCTTTTTCAAAGAAAAAAAGCAACCCGGTTTCAATTATAGACAATTTTGTAGAAAATGTTGTCCCTCGATGCACTTCCATCAATTCAAGGGACATAATTCAGAGATTGAACATGTATGGTGCTTCGTGTATGCAAAAGATAAAATTAATTTAGACAGTGTTTATCCAGAAATAACCTACACATATACTCCTCAAAATATAAAAAAGAACACTCGAATAGCAAATACTTCCGTGTGCGTACACCTTTTCATTCTCGGAAAGTGAGAGTCGCACACTGGCACTGCTCTCTATCAGCGGCAACGCAGTTGGCACGGTCCTTTGCAGTGAGATGCAGCGAGGTACCTCCGGAGCTACCTCGGCCACCCTCCTTCACAGCGAGTGCCTCCTTGTAAGCGAGACGCCGTAGGCAACGTCTTGCCCTCGAGTTTCCTGCGAGGTTCATTGACTAAGAAACGCGCTCCAATGTAAACTTGGCAAGAGAAATAATGAATTGCTGCAAGAAAGGTGGATTACGGCACTTTTATGAAGAGAGGAAAGGGAATGGGAAACTCTCAGTGGGCAGACTCTTGAAACGTGTTGTTTACTTTTCAAATAGAGGTAGCAGCGCCAGTAGTAGCAGCAAAAGAAGGCGGAGAGGGGTGGGGGTGGGGGTGGGGGTTGGGGGTAGGGCGTGGGGTAGAGAAAGAGAGAGAGAGAACAAATGAACGAACGAATTATTTTATTGAGAGGCCATCAGCCCATTTCAATGAAAATTTACAATTTGATTTAAAAACACACGAAGATATACATACACTTCGTTGCTTTAAAGCGGTGGACGGACCGTGTTCATTACCTGGCAAAGCTTGCTTACATCTCTTCACATGGCGGATTGCTAGAATATGTTTTTGTACATAGTGACATCACTCAAAACAATTCTGCATTCGCACTCATCCATTCTACACCCTCACCTCTTATTTTGAAAGAATGATATAGATACAAGCCAACATTGTGCAATAATTCACAGTCTTTTGAGCCCATTAAAGAAACATAGTTATTGACTCCTAAAACCATGTATTTTCTCAAGAATCGTAGTCTTAAGTCCTCGTAAACAGGACATTCTAAAAAGAAATATTTGTCATCTTCGTCATCCTCTCTACAAGATAGACATGAAGTTGATTTAGAGTTATCATACCTGAATTTATGGGGGTATATATCTCTGATATCTGCATACGAAACCTTTCTACAACGTCTCTAAACACCTTCTTCTCAGCATAGACCAGGTAATTTTCTAATTCTTTTTCCCTTTTCATCTGACTCTACAGGAAGTATCTGCCGCTATGGTAAAGTTGTGCCTTCCATTTCTCTTCAAAGTTGTGGATCAAACGGTTAGGTAACTCTCGTACTAACCCAGCCTCATTCTCCACTCCTTGTTTCTTCTATATGTCACCAAAATTGTTTTCCGTCATAGCCTTTCTTACTTTGTAAGACCAGTAATACCCTTTTCCCATGACAATAAGCATCATTTTGGAGAGAGAGAGAGAGAGAGAGAGAGAGAGAGAGAGAGAGAGAGAGAGAGAGAGTGAGAGAGAGAGACAGAGAGAGACAGAGAGAGACAGAGAGAGACAGAGAGAGACAGAGAGAGAGACAGAGAGAGAGAGACATAGAGAGAGAAAGAAAGAGAGAGAGAGAGAGAGAGAGAGGGAGAGAGTGAGAGAGAGTACAGACACAGAGAGTACAGACAAAGAGAGTACAGAGAGAGAGAGAGAGAGAGAGAGAGAGAGAGAGAGAGTACAGACAGAGAGTACAGACAGACAGAGAGAGAGAGAGAGAGAGAGAGAGAAAGTGCTGAGAGGAGTGAGTAGGCCTACTGAGAGAGGAGAGAGTACAGAGACGAGTGAGTACGGAGACGAGATAGTACAGAGAAGAGAGAGAGAGAGAGAGAGAGAGAGAGAGAGAGAGAGAGAGAGGGAGAGGGGGAGAGAGAGAGAGAGAGAGAGAGGGAGAGAGAGAGAGAGAGAGAGAGAGAGAGACTTTATTTTTATTTCGGCCGACGACCCACAGTAGGCCTATAAAATTACACGATTATATTCATATGTGCACATGTTTAAACAGCATCGAAGTTATAATGTACAGTGATGATTCAATGGAAAAGTGTATAGGAGACCTGATTATGTATATAACGTGGAGTTGGATTTCTGAGTATTTACAGTTGCTTTTTACTAGTGTTCATGTTTAATGAACATATACCTGTATGTACACGTTTTCGTTGAGTTATGAAGTAACAGTGGTAGAATGTATGTACAGCATCACATATCTACAGGGTCTGATATCAATTCAACCATTTGATTGCGTAGTTTCAAAGCATAGAAAATGTACATTGCAAAATCTCTCACCTTCCTGATGTTATTACTGTCCAGCAATTTTGTCAGTCTCATGATTGTTTTTCGTTATATGTTTTCCTCTGTATTTCTTTCGTGCTTCGCGATATGTGTTACAAACAGAAAATGCTCCTCGTTCTCTACTTCATTTCTACAGAATGGACACTTCATATTTAATGCTTCATCACTCTGATATCGCTTGTTTGTGTTTAGTTCACAGAGCCCAAATCTAAACCTAATATAGACATCTCTAAATTTATTTATGTTAATATCATTCAGATAATGTTCGCATTCAAATTTACATGTATTATGTATCTTATGTATACAGAGAAACGATCACTATAATTCAGCCTGAAGGACCAGTCCTGGTAGAAGCAGTCTCGAAGTCTTTGATGAAGAGTTCTCAGAAAGATTATCTCATTTGCAGAACCGCCGCTTTTCCAGACATATGCAAAACCCATTTTTGACAAAAGCTCCTCTACAGTATTACACCAGTTATTTTTGCATATTGCAGAGGTCAGCATAAGATACGCTTGCTTTGGGAGCCTGTCTGCTGGCATCTTGCACAGCCCCAACCAATATTTTATGGCCCTAATGGTATAATGTACAAATAAATTATATCTACCTGTCTCTCCATATACAATAGTTTTGGGAGATCTTGCATCTACGTTCAGGAATCGCTTACAGGCAAACATGTGTATCTTTTCTATATTGTCTCGGCCTGTAAGACCCCATAGTTCTGCACCATAGAGAAGAGAAGGCAATATCTGGGCATCAAATAATTTAAAGTACACACATGTATTGAGACTATGGATCCCCGACATGGTTTTCAGCAACTGAATAGTTTTTTGCTTGCCTTTAACTGCTTGGTTGTCGAGAGCTGTTTCAATGGACAATTTTGTAGTAAAGACGAACCCTAAGTACTTATATGAATTAACAACTTCAAGAGTTGTACTGCCTAGACTCCACCTCTCACCTCGTGCCAAGTGTCCCCCACGTCGAAAAACCATTATCTTGGTCTTGTCAGTTTTGACAGTTAGACCAAGTTTTTTTGATACCACATGTAAGTTATCCCTCCAGGTTTACTGGAGGTCCTACAGACTTTATCCCTCCAGGTTTACTGGAGGTCCTACAGACTTTATTAGTCTGTCTGTGTGTCCGTCTGTCTGTCTGTCTGTCTGTCCCGTCTCCACGGCTTATATCTCAAAAACTACTGGACGGATTTCCTTGAGATTTTGCACACTGACTGGAAGTTAGGTCCGATTCAATATTATCAAATTTTCAGAATCGAGGTTTTAAAAGAAAGTGACTTTTTTACATTTTGGTGTTTCAATGAAAACAATTCAACAGACTCCATTTTGAAAAATCTGTGACGTCATCATTTGACGTCGTATAACGTGACGTCATTTGCGAGGAGATTTTTGAAGGAGGGTGAATAGAATAGAATAGAATAGAATTCTTCGGCTTGCTTAGGCGTCCAGGGCCTGTATGCACGTCGGTCCGTTTAGTGGACTAATCGCGTTTATAAACGCGAAAATTCGAATAGGTTAGCCTATCCTATACGAATTTTCGCGTATAAAGTTATCGCACCTCCGAGGTCCGATAGAGCCTAAACGCGTGTAAATAATATTACGGCGGCCATTTTTTTTTCTCCGAGCACAACAACGGCGTTTTCTGCGAAGAAACAGGATTTTCCGGGACCGAACTAAGCCATGAACAGCATTAATTTATCAAGGCTGTATGCTGAATGCATCAGTAGGTCGGGAAAGTTTCAACTTTTTACACATCGAATGCAGGTCAACGCAGATATACGTACGCGGCAAAGAATCTGCACCACCGCTTCGTTGCGTGCATGTTTGCACAGAAAACGCTGTATTTCGGGATACTAGAAACCCCATCCAAAGAAAATGTAAGCCATGAACAGCATTAATTTCTCAAAGCTGTATGTTGAATGCATCAGTATATCGGGAAAGCTCCTATATTTTAAAATCCGACAGGCAGGTCTCACGCATAGACTACACGTGGAAGCGTTGTTGCCATGGCTCTGAAAAGGGCCGTAACTCTAAATTCTGACCTCGCTTCACGTAAGTGAAAATCGCTCGATTGCGCGGTCTTGGTGTAATCGTTGCGTGTGGATGTCAAGCGTATTTTTGCTGCCGATCCGGTGCCGGAGTGTTAATTCAGCGTTTATGACATGCCAAAGGAAAGCAAAGCATGTCATAATAGGAGCTTCCTGAACCTATCCATCATGTTTAAAATATATGGTTGATTGTTCCTGGGCCGATAGCTTAGAAATGGATTTACATGCTTTACAAACACTCCGTCATTGCAATTGTCTAATGGCTCAGCTGGTAGAGCGTTCGACTCTTGGTCATGCATGACCAGGTTTGATTCTGCGCTGAAACTTTTGTTTTCTTCTCTTTTTTCGAGAGGTTGTGGTTTTGTTGTGTTTTTATGTGTGTTTTCCACCTCTTTTCTCGAGAGGTTGCGGGTTCGAACCCAATCTTTTCTTACATGCCAAAACCTGGAGGTTCAGCGCCAGCGGTTTTTATTAGTCTGTCTGTGTGTCTGTCTGTCTGTCCCGTCTCCACGGCCTATATCTCAAAAACTACTGGACGGATTTCCTTGAGATTTTGCGCACTGACTGGAAGTTAGGTCCCATTCAATATTATTAAATTTTCAGAATAGAGGTTTGAAAAGAAAGTGACTTTTTTACATTTTGGTGTTTCAATGAAAACGATTCAACAGACTCCATTTTGCAAAATCTGTGACGTTATCATTTGACGTTGAATAATGTGACGTCATTTGCGAGGAGATTTTTGAAGGAGGGTGAATAGAATAGAATAGAATTCTTCGGCTTGCTTAGGCGTCCAGGGCCTATCGCCGATTCTGGTAGTTCTCTGGCTGTATTTTTATTGTTCTTGGCCCGTATTCATGACGGCGATTTATCTTTTTAACACTCGATTTATCTCCTATCCCCGATTTATCTTGACTTCGGTTTAAATTCTCCTATTCATGACGGCGATTTAGCCCTAAACTCGCGTCAAAGCAGAGTGTTAAACTATTTTCCCGAAGTCGGCAAGATAAATAGATAAACCGGGGTTATCGAGAGAGGCAAGATGGCAGCGATTGTGCTTAAGAAACGAATTCATGACAATCTGTTAAGGAAAAACCGAGTATTCCGAGACCGAAGGCACCCGTTAGAAGTATTTAATGATGAAGAGGTGTTTAGAAAGATTCGATTCCATCGAAAGGAAATCTTGGCCATCACCGACGAGATCCATAAAGAAATCAGTCCAACCCAGAATTATTCAAAGGCACAGCAACCGAAAGAATGACGTCGTCAGGCAAGTCCTTCCTGCGCTTAGATTTTATGTAAGCGGCGCATTTCAGGACCAACACACTCATTTCGGTTTCACTGAAGTTTTTTGCCCTTGCCTTTCTCTCTTTTTTCTTGCTAGCCATTTTTTTCTATCTACTCCACGTATTTAGATATAGATCAGTGTCTACGCGAAGAAAACACAACGTAACCATGGTAACCACACACGGTGTGTGCTTGAATCACTGAATGAGTACGAATGCACATGTCTGGGTTGAACATCTATAATACACTTCCTCCTCTGTGTGACTGTGTGAGTGTTAATTCAGCGTTTATGACATGGCAAAGGAAAGCAAAGCATGTCATAATAGGAGCTTCCTGAACCTATCCATCATGTTTAAAATATATGGTTGATTGTTCCTGGGCCGATAGCTTAGAAATGGATTTACATGCTTTACAAACACTCCGTCATTGCAATTGTCTAATGGCTCAGCTGGTAGAGCGTTCGACTCTTGGTCATGCATGACCAGGCTTGATTCTGCGCTGAAACTTTTTTTTCTTCTCTTTTTTCGAGAGGTTGTGGTTTTGTTGTGTTTTTATGTGTGTTTTCCACCTCTTTTCTCGAGAGGTTGCGGGTTCGAACCCAATCTTTTCTTAAATGCCAAAACCTGGAGGTTCAGCGCCAGCGGTTTTTATTGATCTGACATTGTAATCCTATTGGAGTGGTGGATAGGAGTACTATGTCATCAGCAAAAAAGAGAGAATAAATTTCCACTATGCCAGGTAGCATCTGTATCCCATGCTTTCCGTGTTTGTGGACGTAGTCAGCCACATGTGAGACATACAGGGAAAATATTATTGCACTCTCAGTTGCGCCTTGCTTTATGCCAATCGGGCATTCAAAAGATTCCGACAATGCGAGGTCCCACCTAACACACGCTTGCATTTTGGAATGCAATGCTTTGATCATATTAATATATTTAGTTGATACTCCTATTTTCTTAAGAATTTGCCAAAGGCATGCGTGATCTACATAATCAAAAGCTTTTCTGAAGTCCACGAAAGCAGCATAGAGCTTTCCTCTGCCACTGCCATAAACATGCTTCACTTCAATGGAATAAAGTGTGAATAATGTGATCAATTGTGGAATGGTCTGTTCGAAATCCTGTTTGTTCTGTGCCAAACTTATTGTTTTCTTCAGTCCAATTTTGGAGGCGTCTAGTTAAAATGGAAGAGAAAAGTTTACTCATTGTGCTAAGTAGGGATATACCTCTGTAATTCTGGGGGTCTTGTTTGTCCCCTGCTTTATAGATTGGAACTATCACTGATTGGCTCCAGCTTTTGGGAAAGTACTGTTTCTAATACATTACATAGAATAACTTATGGAGAAAGGGCAGTATCTGATTGCAAACTACTTTAAGGTAATCCCCTGATATTTCGTCTAGCCCCTGCTGGTTGTGGTGCTTGAAGTGTGACAAGGCTGAGGGAAGCAGTGAGCAGTGGCTGTGCTATGCTGGAGGGTGAGAAGTACAAGAGAAGTGTACAGAGTAAATGCCATCTGCTGCCATATATCCTATTGAGGAGAATGCCTGAGACTGGCTTGGGAGGTGTTTGTTCCTTGAGGCTTGCATGTGGAGAGCAGTGCAAGGAATGGGTGTGTGAGTGTAAGCAGATGCAAGCAGTGGCCAGGCTAGCAAGCTGTGCAAGGTGTGCTTGTTGCTCACTGGTGAAGGTAGAGGGAGTAGGTGTGTGTGTGAGAAAGGAGGAAGGGAGGAGAGATGAAGGAATGATAAGCATGCTGCAGCCCCATGTTTCCATGGAGGACTGCAAGATGGAGGTGAAGCCTGAGTCTTGTGTAAAGACAGGTGTGGAAAGGCTGGGTGAAGGAGAGATGCAGGATGGAGAGGGAGGTGTGCATTTGCAAGCCAGGGCTGAGTCTAGTGTGGCCACAGATGGAAGGTGGTCAGTGTGTGTTGCCAAATATCTGGGAGAAGCAAAACAACGAGTGAGAAAATGGTATGAATGGAAGGCGAGAAAAAAGAAAAGAAGTTTGAACTCGGAGAGATGGTTGGATGGGAATGATAGAATAAAAGTGCTGTCGTTCGTGAGTGGACTGAAAGAGAATGCTGAGAGCAGTAGAGTGTGTAATGATTTTCAAAGCCTACAGGGCTGATAGGCCAATGTTGTGGCAGACGCTTTGTCCAGGTTAGAGTAACTACGCTGAGACAAAGGAGTTGCGAGAAAGTCGTTTCCTGTTGGTAGGCCTATTATCGGCAGAAGCCCGTGTTTCTGTTCTTTAATAAAGAAACATTGTTGTTCTCTGTTTTTGGTAGGGAGGACCGCCACAAGAGAGAGGAAAGACTGATGTGGAAGTATGTATATGTTAGGTGGATTTGTGTATCTGGCAGTGTGAGCATATTTGTGCAAATTGCTCTAGTCCGTGTGAACTCCTAGAGAGCCAGGAAGGTTTATCTGCCTGTGCTTATGTGTTAATATTGTTGTGGTCACAGCTGTGACTATGGAAAAATTTCATTTATGGTTTAAGAAAAATTCCTTTTGATAGAGGGAGGGCTGTGACGGGATCACACACCCCCCTCCCCCCTTTCGTGTTTACTAACCTGTGGTATGTAAATTAGTGTGGCCGCCAACCGTGCTAAAAATAGTAACGATAGTATGTTGTTGCTCGCCAGCCATAGTCCCACTGTGTGTTCAAGGATTGACTTAAGAATTGGTCCACTGTGTCTCCCTACACGTTTCGTAAGAGGCGAGTGACTAAAGATACCATATCTTGCCTTACGTTTACTCTGAACTGTTTTGGTGATTTTTGTGCTTAATGGCCTTGCATAGCCTAAAGAGGTTACTGGGCCATAAGACAGCATCCATCTATCCAATCATCGAAAACTTGGTGCACGCTTGTTGCTAGGGTGGAACGGAGACGTGTGATTGGCCCTATTTTAAAAACATGACTGAAGAATTTTTGGTGAATGACTTTATTTGGGGACCGTGTGATTGGACAGTGAGGTAAATTGGGGGTGGCCCGAGTGTTTCCATTGGATGGGAGAGCACTGGAATTATTGCTCTGGGCATATAAACTCCGGCCGTCAGCGTCAGGGGCGCAGAATTCATCCAAGCAAAGAAGACCATCACTGTGTGTAAAGCGCCACTCGTCTCCCTGCTCCATATCGTTTGAAGAGTGAAGCGCCTGCCCCCAGGGTTGGGTCAAGTTTGAAGCCAGCATCTGAAACTACAAAGCATTTCCCAGCTCTACGCTGACCGAAGAACAAGCGTTTCTCCACTCCAGGCTGTCTGAAGAACAAGTGTTTATCCGCTCCACAAGTGCAAGCATCTGCTTCCAGGGTCAAGTCCAGTCATCACAATCGCCTGCATCCAAAACTACGAGGCATCTCTCTCTACGTCTGCTCGTCAACAGGACAAAACTCACGTTCGTCGCTTGTGCCCCCGTTGACCCCCTGTTCCCTTTCTCCCACCCCCCTCTCTCCCTCACCTGCATTACTAAAACCGCTGCTACAGTCGTCCCAAAGGTAGGAACCTTTGTGTAAGCAGGTTTAACGTGAATACGAATTGGCCACCTCACTTTAGGATTACCACGTGCTCATGTCAGACAACCTACGATTCAGTTAAGTATGCTCTTGATCGGTTGGCTAGCCACAACTATTTACTCCATATTGAAGATTGAATTGAATTATTGCTTATTGAATACCCTTACTAACATTTAATTTTCCTTGTTTATTGTTGCTAGGTGAAATTAAAGTGATTTGATTTTAACCTTTGTCCTCACCGTCTTTCTGTCGTGTTCCATCTTTGATAGAACGAATGTGTGAGATAGTGTTACCAGTTCGGCTGTGTGAGTGTGAATTTCCCTAGACCCTTATTCAGAAATGAGCCAAGTCGAACTTTGTAACACTGACATAAGCACGTTTTAACGCTCTACACACATTTGCATTATGCTGATTTTACATCAAGCGACTTCAGCGATGCATTGAATACATGTAAATGTCAGCAATTACTTGCTTTAATATGCGGAATCATAGGTAGGTTTTAAAAACGTTACGAGTGATTAAGATAATCAAAGAGAGGTAGACACGGCTGACCTGCAAGAATCAGTGAGCTGTCCATAGTATAAACTGAAATGTGCTTGCGGATACCATAAAACTACTCATAACTTGATTTTGTTGATGTTTGAAGTAGCAGTTTTTTTATCTGCAGTCTTTTCTAATTAATTTGACAAAAGTTCGAACAATGTAGGATCAAAATCGCGGGAGTTATGTTCGTTTGAAGAAGGCAGTCGTGCCAGCGGCAACTGTGAGAAAATGGCCCCTTACATTTTCCTATGCAAGGGCCACACAGCCGAGGTGAAGCAAGAATTTTGTTTTGAATTCAGACAAATCTGTCAGGTAGATTAATCGAGGAAGTAAAAAGTTGGTATCGCCGGGGTGCATTCTGCAAAAAACATCATATGCTTCTGCGTGAAGAACAGAATTGTTCTGTGCGAGTTAGGACTGGTCTCGTTCTGGCCAGTCATATGTATTACTACATGTGCCCTGTGGCCATCTGCATTCGATTTCGACCATTTTCCACAGCGTGTGATCTGCACAGGTGATCGACGAGTTCACTTCATCTTGTTAAGGGAATACATTGGACGAAAATAACATAAGGGCATAGAGACATCGATTACTGACTTCTTCATAAAGCGGGACGATGATGAAGAGATGCAAGAGAATGAAAGTAATTTTCGACTGTGACGGAAGTGTACATCCACAAGGCGTAAACAGTAACAAAAGCAGAGGGTCGGCGGTAGAGGATGGAAGGTTGGTCGATAATTCTCTACTTAATTAAGATCGATATGCGTGTCTCCCTTTTTGTATTAATACAAGAGTGCATGGACACTTGTATTATTAACTTGATTTATTATGATTTATCAGCATGTATTTATGGGAATGCGTTATATAGATAAAGCTGTCTGAAGAGCACATTTTCATATCATTTTCTGAAAATATTCAAGAAACATTACATTTCTTTCCAAACTCTCCACGTGTTCATCTGTTTGCATTGTTTAATTGGTGGATAAAATCTCATAATGTTTCATCTTTAGGTGCCGAGTGATTTTGCACTTGGATTTGTCTAAACATTCAGATTTTTCTCTCGGATGTTCAGCCTGACAAACATCATTTTTACAAACTTAAAGGGTTTTCATAATTGCACCAGTACACCGAACCACATTATAAATCTCTTAATTTCTCGAAAAGATCAAATGGTGACTTCGGCCGACGACGCGCTGAAGGATCATTTTCTTCAGTCGATAAACCTCTTTTGGGAAGGCTTAAAGAGAAGAACAGATCCACGTTAATGTAAAACAGCAGGGCCATGGGATCTGTGGCTCTAATGCAAGCCGGCGGCGACTTCGGAATGAAGAAGCACAGTCCATCATCGAAAAAGACGCCACAGCCGCAGGGCTGAACATCGGTAAGAACATCACTCATTTACTTTGAATGAAATCTGGTCTCAAGAACGTGTCCTATGGTTGCACGATGAAGATTTTCAAGTAAACCGCAAACAACTTAAACAAGCTAGCACAAGGACTCCGGTCGTCGCTGAATGCAGGCAACCATGGGGAAAGTGGCCATTCACTTTGAGTGAATTAGGAGTTTACCTTTCTTAACACCGTAGGAAAAACGACCAATGCCATTGTTTCCTTCGGATCTGTCTACGCGCATCGCAGACTTGAGGGTTTTACTGGGTAAAATGCCATGACGCGGAAATCTGAACTCTGAAATTAAGCAACTGGGGTTTTGGTGTGGAGGCATTCACACTTACCTGAGCGTCCCGGAGCGCTACTTCTGTCCCTACGAAGTGCATGAGGACCCATTTGTCTAGCTAAAAACACGCCTTTGCGAGGCAGACCGTAAATAAGACGTTTTGTATCTGCTGAACAGAAAACGTTACGCCTGTTCTGCTACGACGGAAATTTTACGCTCAAAATGGATGCCTTGCCCTTGCCCGCTTATGGGTCGTTAACCTTTTGAGGCATCACAGCATAATTTATAAGCTTTGATCCGTCTCAACGTCAGGTGCGTTAGACGCCGCCTACCGCCGCGGGGTTGTGAAAATAAAGTGCAGTATCGTCATACATATTTGATGGTTGTAGATCGATGAGTGAGTGAACTATCAAGCAGGCAGACTGGGAACCGGGGATCCTGTGCGTACTAGAATGCACGTTAGTGTGCGAGATGTAAAATTCTGTGCGTTGGTATTAGCGCGCGAGAGCGTGAGAGAGAGAGAGAGAGAGAGAGAGAGAGAGAGAGAGAGAGAGAGTGAGAGAGAGGTAGAGAGAGAGACAGAGAGAGAGACAAACACAGACACACACACATACAGTCACACACATACACACACACTGAGTCACACACACAAATGTACACTGAGTTACACACACACAAATACACGCGCGCGCGCGCGCACACACACACACACACACACACACACACACACACACACACACACACACACACGCACAGTCAGGCAGGCAGGCAGACACACACACACACATAGACAACCACGCTGTTCATTCATTTACGCCTGTATGTGACTCTAAGATATCATCACAGCAATTTGCTAAGTGTTCGAAACACTGTGAGAGCACTTTGACTGAAGTATGCCTTTAGTCTGATACCACTCATAGAAACTAATTCGGTGTCCTCTGAACACAACAGAGTTCACGCAAAAGTATATTGCGATGTCTCGCTCACCTCAACAGTGCAAGTCCAACGAGGAATCGCTTCGGCATGACGGGAATGAACATGTTCTCTCCTATCACACAGCATGTAAGTGACCTGTAAGCAAAGGCATACTCTTTATCGGCAGGAGGCGGACTCCTTCTTACTTATCAGTCTGGCATCATAGGCACACCGTCATTCTTTTCCTAGAGGGAGGACGGCGCCATCTACAGAAGGTATCCACGGGGTTGGGGTGGGAGTGGAAGGGGTTGGAAGGTGGGGACGGATGTTACCCGCTTGCGATGTACTCGGAAGATATGCCAGCGGTTTTCTCTGTAATCGACAAAAGTTGGCCACGATACAAAGTGGTTTTACTAGAAGGGAATCTAAGACCAGAATATGGAAATCAATTCAGATCAATTCCTGTGCGAGCTGATTTGTGGGACAAGATGGGCAGGTACCCAAAGGAATATTTTCGCCGCCCAATGCAGATCTATCCGATGTAGCTTTCCCTAGCGATGTCTCGCGCAATACTTGTATTCTATGCGTCTCTACTGCATTTACTCAAGTTTCTATTGTCACGTCTCCGCCACACACACACTAGTAACCAGCGCTCCAAGTCTCTGCGTTTTCATGATTTGATGCGCATCGTCAAATACTGCTTTGTCCCTGTTTATCTTTTAATGCAAAAGAAGATTCACTTATCTATCAGCGCTAGTGACTAGTGTGCTTTGAATAGCACAATCTCGTGCGTCTCTTGGACAGCAGAAGATGCAAACTGAGTGAACTGGCTCTCTTTAATACCTCGTTGTTGGAGACTCTTCAGGAGATGCCAAGGATGTGCATGAGACATCGGAAATGGCAGCTTTCCAACCAATGTTTCTGTCTGCTAGAGAATTCCATGTCTCACTGCCATACAGCAGAGTGGTAAGGACGCCAGCCTGGTACACCTTGAAGTTGGCGTTCTCCAAGAGATGTTTGTTTTTCCAGATTTCCAGATTATATTGACCAGTCTGGCCAGGACTGGACATGTCCCCCACATAGAAGACGGCCGCATTCCAACGGAGCTCCTCACTGACTGTCTTGCCATTTGATTCAGACTGGCTGGCCACCCAAGGCTGCGTTACAAGGATGGATAGAGAAGAGACACACACACATATGTATTTGCGTATCTGTGTGTGTATGTGTGTGTGTGTGTATGTGTGTGTGTGTGTGTGTGTGTGTGCGTTCGTGTGTGTGTGTGTGTGTGTGTGTGTGTGTGTGTGTGTGTGCGTTCGTGTGTGTGTATGTGTGTGTGTGTGTTCGTGTGTGTGTGTGTGTATGTGCGTTCGTGTGTGTGTGTTTGTGTGTGTGTGTGTGTGTGTGTGTGTGTGTGTGTGTGTGTGTGCGAGTGCGCGCAGCTGCTAAATATTCCCAGATCTTCTTCCCTCAACCGCATGGGCACGATAACAACTACATGCATAACTGAATACCGTCACAAGACTTTATCACTATATGTAAGGACTATTTACCACATTAAGGTCATTAAAAACGCACTTTTAAATTGATGTTCGTATTGAGTATTTCTCTTACAGAAAAATGCATCCTTGATATAGTTGTTGTTGCTTCTTGCATCTCATTAAGCAAGCCGAGCAGCAATGCCGTTTTCCAGCTAAGCGCAAGAAGCGTCGAGCCTAATTTAGCTCGCTGCAGATCTCTTGCAAGGGCAATTTGCCTTTTTGGACATCAGTGCTTTCACTGCGACAGACCATATCGATTTGGGACGATGACAACCAGGACTCCATTATTGGACTTATGACGTACTTGGCACACACGAATAGCAATCGGCAGAAAAAAAATTCCAGGTGTACGTTAGTCTTCTGCAGCGCTGAGGTCCGTCTTCTCCGCTGGAACGACGATTAAAGCTGGATGCCCTTTGCAGCCATTAAAAGTGCTTGAACAGATGCTATGATCTGTCTGAGTTGCCCCCCAGATTAGTTTGGCAGAAAACTGTTTGTTTCAAAGGTTTATTTGTCTTTTATGTTTCCAACTGTTTACCCGGTAATGGTGTCAATCTATCAAGCGGCGCATTCACGCAGTTCCACGACTCTTTTGTCTGCTAAAATATGTCAGCCCCTCAGCCTCTACTCGCTTATTGAAACCATGTCTTTAGACAGGCGGAGATAGGCGAGCATGCTTTGAGGTTGGGCGATGTGCGAGGCGCAGTGCCGTGGTTCTATCCCTGGGTCGGGAAGAATCTGGACTTAAATATCATGTCTCCTACGCCTTTCGCGCTTTCCATCAGCAGCAAGAGTAATCGGATTTTAAAATGGATTACACTATCCTTTTAGGCGAGCGTTGGCAAAAGCGTCTTCACTCCTCTGACCTTTGGAACAAACATGCGCTGCTTGACTTGGTGGGTGCCTATTCGCGACTAAATTGACGATGGCATTCTGTTCTGGAAACTGTTTTGAGGAGAATCAAACAGAATATGTATCATGACAAGTTCACGACGTGTGGGGCGACTATTGCTTTATTCTGGTCATCTACACTAGACGCAGCATTTGAAACATTCAACACTGCTCACAGTTTATTGTCATTCAGTACTTGACTTAAAGTTCCCGAAGGTCATGGGTTAAGGAAGCAAATCTAAACCTGCAGCATCCGAAAAAATCCTTCAAAAACATTTTTTAAACAGAGAACCATACTACAGAGTACAGATCACAGACCAACTTGATTTATATCGTAGATGTAAACCACTCAGTACGCAAAAACCACTAAGTGCCACTTGAACTTACTGACATCAACACTCTCAGACAAAACTGATTAACTTTCTTTTATCCTCTGTCATAAAAGTTGGACAAAAACAAATCAGATGCACTAATATGTAATTCATGAAACCTTCCGTACGTTATGAGAAATACTGAAGTTCTCTGTACCACCTGTGGAATACTTGCAGCCCCTATACCGAAAAGGCAAGTACAAATATTGCAAAGACTCGAACCATCATCTCCACCACTGCTGTCAGGTTCTGCCATCGAGACGGAGACTTCGATTTGCGAGAACGATAACTGAGCAATTCAGGAAGTCGTTTGCTCCGGATTCAATAATACTTTTTTTTATTTCATGGTACTGAAACTGTGAAACATCATGACTTTCAAGTGCCACTGTTTTTAGTTTTCGTGTGCATAATCAGCATGAAGGGCAGAGATGGGGAGGGGGTTGGGGGTTGGTAGGAATGGGGATGGGGGTACAGTGCGAGGAGAGGAATGTAAAGAACGAAATATTTTCTTAATCTTGTAAATAAGTCTATCATTTTGCTCTATCCATGCATTTTAGCGAATCTCTTTGTGTATATCCTCCATTATACTGGTTTCTATATCATGTGGAAGACGAGAAACATTTTTTCAAAGACAATGAATAGAGGATTTGTATCAGTGTTAGTAGCTGTAAGTTCTAGGCTCCCCTTATTTGCGTTTCTCTGCTTACGCGCAACAAAAGCGTCGGTTAGTCACTCCCGAAATGTCCTCTCTGGATTCTGTACTTGGCTCCACCCTTCTCTTACTAAACAATGGCCTGAATCAAAGCCAATTGCGACAAATGAAACTCCACGGTGTTGACATAAAACAGAGGCAATCACGGTGCAACGAGCCCTCAGACAGCGGAGATGAAATACTGTCGTCATGGTCTAGGAGGCCGTGGCTGATGACGTGTTTGTGTCGGGACTTTCCCGTGGTGTTACCACGAGGAACATCCTGTGTTTGACATTTCCGCGACTTGAGAAAAGGGGGGGCAAAGAGCACTTCTTGGGGCTGGAAATCGATTGGCCCTGAGCTGCATGCTAATCGCGGGTGACAAGTTAGGGTATCGAACCAGATGTCTCACCGGCTTTCCTTCTGGTCTATCTAGATGGTGAGCAGCTCGTTGCAGGTGTTCCACACCTACAAGTTCCATTTCAGGTTCAAAACATCCTGGCAACACATATATCAACTGCGCTATTCACTTCAGTACAGGCAGTTTATTGGCTTTCTTGCGGGCGTCTTGGTAGCGGAAGCAATGCAATCCATCCCATCGCGAGTTTGCATCCAGATATTCATTCTCCATACAAAATATCCTTTGTAATGGGAAAAAGCTACGTGCAAGAGTGCCCTGTTACCACCATCCACTACAAAACGCCACACCAAATCGAGTATCAAAAGAAACAAAAAGAACGGTACACCCTAAAAAAGACATGGCGTCTGCAAAGGTGATGCAGTCTTCTAAGTCAGTTCTTATACAAGCCCTATCCACGAAAAAAGGTCCCTTGTCTGTGCTAATGTTACGTGCTTGCATGTGATGCCCGCACCCGGTGGTACGCTATGATAAATCAGATTCCACTCCAGCTAGAATCTCATGCCGTTCTCTCCCAGGTAATCAAGACTCAAAGTGGTGGTAATTCACAAAGGCAAGCCAGGCGATCTTCATTTGCATGCTAAAGAGGATTTCTGTGTTGTGCATAAGCAACTTGAAAGTGTTTCCTTGCTAGCTGTTGACCCTTGCCCATAACTAATGAGTAACCCTCGAGGGGGATAGAGGTTTCTGGGCTGCCTTGCGCTTTCCAGACAAAATGCCTTCGAAACCCGCGATGATCAGACTGTAGCCGAGGAACTTACATTAAACCTTCACTTTTGCTCAAACTATTGCTTCATGGGTTACTTGTCATCCTTAAATAAAGACCCATGCAAACTAAGTTAACCTGTTGTCGCTCACTCAGAGCGATCTCTCTCTCTCTCTCTCTCTCTCTCTCTCTCTCTCTCTCTCTCTCCCTCTCTCTCTCTCTCTCTCTCTCTCTCTCTCTCTCTCTCTCTCTCATAAAGTTTGGATCTTACATCTGGCGGCAAAATCCTTCATTTAGTTACTTAATATAGACGCTTTAGCAAAAGGGCACAATTCTCACGGACGTAAAAAATAATGATTATTTTGTCTTTCTCGTGACTCTTGAGGAACCACAGCCCCATCACGCCTATAAGATGACACTCCTTGAATATGATCTAAACTCAGGAAGGTTCAAAGCTCTCTGGACATACAGTGATTTGCGTTTTTCGCCCGTTTTTCCCCTTTGAGCGCACATACACACACGCGCGCGCGCACGCAGGCACGCAGGCACGCACGCTCGCACACACACACACGCACACACACACACACACTTGCTCTCTCTCTCACACACTCTCTCTCTCTCTCTCTCTCTCTCTCACACACACACACACACACACACACACACACACATACACACACAAACACACACACTGACGCGCACACGTACACACACACGTACGCACGCACGGACACACACACACACACATCACACTCTCTCTCTCTCTCTCTCTCTCTCTCTCTCTCTCTCTCTCTCTCTCTCTCTCTCTCTCCCTCTCCATGTATAGCATGAACATTCCACAGACGGACAAAAATATCAAGGGTATCCTTCTTTCAAGAACAACTTTGGTGAAGAAAACCATCTATCTAGCCTTAAGAGGGGGGAGGGGTGTTGCCGGGTGGGGTGGGGGTGGGGGGTGGGTGGGGGTGGGTGGGGGAAACGTTTCGAACAGGCGGTAGTATAACCGTCACCACGAGGATGCAAGGTGCCCGTTCTGTGTCTATACTGAAAGTGAAGAACGCCTCCCATTATACGAGTCCCATTGACAGCGAGCTAAGACAGAAGTACCTCCACAAATACTGAGCAGCATCCATTGAGACTGCGCTCACATAAAAGAAGATACAAAGTTCATTAAGACCAGAGACGTTGTCATGTTTACACATTACGCTTTGAACCAAAAATAATAATAATAACAAACGAGCAGCCATTTTATGTTGTATTGAATGTATGTAACTGTGGAATGTCTACATTCGATGGGCTAGCCATGGAATGTGTACATTCCATTGCATTAGGTCATGGAATGTGTACATTACATGGGTAAACTGTGGAATGTGTACATCCCATGGCCCAGATCAAGGATTGTTGAGGGAAATTAGCAACTGAATAGGAAACATTGAATGAAACTCAAAGGTTTGAAAATGTTTGTTTATGCTCTAAGATTCATTTGTGCACAGGTCAGTTGGTGTTGTCACCAAATATTGGGGCGTATCTAGGCCAGTGAATCAGTTTCATCGGGAAAGTTTTACGACCACAACAGTCTTTGGACAGTTGGCTAGCATCAACTGAAAGAAAGCAAACAAGCAGTACACCCTTAGGAAGCACTATATTCGTCACTCGATCTCTTGTTGGCTTTGCGACTAGTAAATTTGCTGCTGGTACTTCTCAGATGACATATTATCAATTAATCTTGGTTTTTGTGCATGAACTTATTTTGTACAGCATCGTTTAAATCTACATTCCATGATTTTCTGCCAAGAAATGTATACATTCAACGATTTCAGCTGTGGAGTATATACATTCCATGGTTGAATTGTGGAACGCGCACATGCCAGTTTGGCCATTGAATGTATGCCTTCCACAGAATGATATATCTATATTCAATATAACATCTACATGCAATGTCCATAAGTCATGCAGCTTTTTATCTTGTTTCTTGTATGTTCCTACATGGTGTGACGGGCGACCGGCCTGAGCAATACAGGTTCAAAGGTCACTCACTCGCTCGATCACTCGCGCACTCCTTTATAATTCATATACTTAGGTGCGTGCACTTCAAAAAATTGTCATTGCTCAGTCCACGCAGCCATACCTTCCCACTCACGACTCCGAATAACACGTACCTCTTGCAGACGGTCTCATGGGTTTTCTTGTCACATTCCAGTTTCAATAAAGAGTCCTCAATCATACATAGGCTATAACTAGACCTTCACAAACGTCTTTGACTTTTCTCTGTGAATCATTTACCAGAGTAATATCAACATCGCTGCAATGCGAATATAACCTTAACGCCCTCGAGGACCAGACGTCTGTCATGCTAGCATCTACAGAGTCCATATGCCGCATTGTGAATTCATTCCCTTTTTTTGTTCGCACGGATTCCAGAATCAATAGGCAATCCTGGGCCGTGGTGTTGCCAATGCATGACATGTATTTCCTATCTTCACTCGAACCTTTCATCGTTTAGCCCTCGAACCTTTTTGTACTTTCAGTGTAAATTCTCATTGTACAGCCACAAAAAACACCAAAGCACGTTTACTAATAGGATGCTAAAATCAGAATAGTAAACTCATATCATCCTTGTAAAATGAGAAACATGAAGAATATGCAGAGACATTTTGTGATCAAATGGAGACAGTGGTACAGCAATTCGCATAGAGACTTTTAAAACTTCACAAATAGAAAATAAGTCGTCTGAAGCGGTTCTTTCGAAAAGGAAGATGGAAGTTCTGCATCGAGTCATCCTTCAAATGACCAGTATAGGTAAGCAGGCTGTCCCGTGGACAGACGAGTCTTGGCATTCCCAAGCAGAGTATGGATTCCCGTGGGTCTTTATGGGGATGGACGCAGGATCCGCAGTAAGGGCAGGGGACGAAGAAGCTCAGCACCGGAGATGCAAGGCTGACAAGGTAATTTGACTAATGCAGGCCTGCCTCACGCTGTCGGGTCCGCTCTGTGTTGATGTAGAAGTGTCTCGAGACTCGCCAGTAGCGCCCATCCCATCCCCGCCCTCCATTAGGGCATTCGCCCATTTTGGACGATGATGCTCTGCACTGGAACTCTTTGCCAGAAGACTCTGTCACGTTTCGACAACTTTGAAAGCATTCTGACATCAGACACGAAACGGTCCAACCATCCACTTTCATCCATCCGTCAACTCACCATCCATCCACCTTTCCATTCATCCTTCCATATGTCCATTTATCCATCCATTCATTCACCAAATCATCATTTACATACTTCTTCCACCCAAGTATCCACCCACCCCTCCCTCCCTCTCTCGACTCGGTGTGAGGCATCTTTCACCCAAGTATCCACCCACCCCTCCCTTCTTCTCTCGACTCGGTGTGAGTCAAGCAAAGAGGCATCTACCACCCAAGTATTCACCCACCCCTCCCTCCCTCTCTTGCTTGGTGTGAGCCAAGCAAAGAGGCATCTTTCACCCAAGTATCCACCCCTCCCTCCCTCCCTCTCTCGACTCGGTGTGAGTCAAGCAAAGAGGCATCTTTCACCCAAGTATCCACCCACCCCTCCCTTCTTCTCTCGACTCGGTGTGAGCCAAGCAAAGAGGCATCTTCCACCCAAGTATCCACCCACCCCTCCCTCCCTCTCTCGACTCGGTGTGAGTCAAGCAAAGAGGCATCTTTCACCCAAGTATCCACCCACCCCTCCCTTCTTCTCTCGACTCGGTGTGAGCCAAGCAAAGAGGCATCTTTCACCCAAGTATCCACCCACCCCTCCCTCCCTCTCTCGACTTGGTGTGAGTCAAGCAAAGAGGCAAATGCAGAGGAGTCACGAAATGGACCAGGGCAAAGTGCTTGCTCCCAGTCAAAGTGTGAAAGGAGCGCATTACAGGGCATGGTGTGACGGCGTCAGGCGACGTGTCCAGGGGCGCGTTCAACCCCTCTTAGAAAGCTTAAATTTAACCTACAACGTCGTTCTCTGTAAGCCTTCGGGGAGAGGGGTGAACGCGCCCCTGGAATGATGAGGCGAATGCTGCCAGTACATCTTACACGGACCATAGGGGCGGGGCGTGTCTGGAAAAGAATGGGGGGGAAACGATTCAGCGATACAGACACGGAAGGGAGGAATGCGATGATAAACTTTGGCACGTTCTTGGTTTTTAATCGTTCAGTTTTTTGTGTAAGATTTCCACAGAAGAAAAAGAAGACGACGACGAAGAGAAAAAGGAGAAGGAGGGAGAAGGGAAGGAGGAAGAGGGGGGGGGGGGGGGGGGGGGGAGAAGGAGGAGGAGGAGAAGGAGGAGGAGGGGGAGACGACGACGACGAGGAGGAGGAGGAGGAGGAGAGGAGGAGGACGACGAGGAGGACGAGGACGAGGAGGAGGAGGAGGACGACGAGGAGGACGAGACGAGGAGGACGACGACGAGGAGGACGACGACGACGAGGAGGACGACGACGAGAGGAGGACGACGACGACGAGGAGGACGACGACGACGAGGAGGAGGACGACGACGACGACGAGGAGACGACGACGACGACGAGGAGGAGGACGACGACGACGAGGAGGAGGACGAGACGACGAGGAGGACGACGACGACGACGAGGAGGAGACGACGACGACGACGAGGAGGACGACGACGACGAGGAGGAGGAGAC
>JAWQFJ010034193.1:0-15000 GCA_034096865.1 Theodoxus fluviatilis | reverse complement strand
TGGTGGCAGAGGTCGTGATGGTGGTGGTGGTAGAGTCGTGATAGTGGTGTTAGTAGAGGTGGTGATGGTGGTGGTGGTAGAGGTCGTGATGGTGGTGGTAGTAGAGTCGTGATGGTGGTTGTGGTAGAGGTCGTGATAGTGGTGTTAGTAGAGGTGGTGAAGATGGTGGTGGTAGAGGTCGTGATGGTGGTGGTGGTAGAGGTCGTGATGGTGGTGGTGGTAGAGGTGGTGCTGCTGGTGGTGGTAGAGGTGGTGATGGTAGTGGTGGTAGAGGTGGTGCTGCTGGTGGTGGTAGAGGTGGTGATGGTAGTGGTGGTAGAGGTGGTGATGGTAGTGGTGGTAGAGGTGGTGATGGTGGTGCTGATAGAGGTGGTGATGGTGGTGGTGGTAGAGGTGGTGAAGGTGGATGGTGGTAGAGGTGGTGATGGTGGTGATGGTAGAGGTGGTGATACTGGTGGTGGTAGAAGTTGTGATGGTGGTGGTGGTAGAGGTCGTGATGGTGGTGGTGGTAGAGGTCGTGCTGCTGGTGGTGGTAGAGGTGATGATGGTGATGGTGGTAGAGGTGGTGAAGATGGTGGTGGTAGAGGTGGTGATGGTGGTGATGGTGGTGGTAGAGGTGGTGATGTGGTGGTGGTAGAGGTGGTGATGGTGGTGGTGGTAGAGGTCGTGATGGTGGTGGTGGTAGAGGTCGTGATGGTAGTGACGGCGGTGACGGTGGTGGTAGTGAAGGAGGAAACGGGAAAAAGTGGAAGAATCGGAAGAAAGAAACGAGAGGGGAAAAAGAGAGGGGAGGACTACGACGACGATGACAACAATCAAAAGAAGAGAAACAAAGACGACGAAGACGAAACGCCAGAGAGGAGCACGTGGAAAAAGAATACCGTAGGAGAAACAGAGACAGCGATAGCAGTTGCAACAACGACTACAACAACAACGAGAAAGTGAGATTATGTTGAAAATCATCTTACCTACCAAATGTAGGTAAGTTTTGTTTGTGTGTTTGTTTCTCGAATATATTGTCAGGCATGAATAAGTGTTGCTAGATCGTCTTCTGACATCTTTTCGATAAAGTCTTGCACATGCAACTCACAGTTGGAATGTTTTCAGCATTCACTTATATGAACTAAAGAACTGAGCAAATCCGCTTGTCTCTTTCATGTATCTATGTTTTGAGTGACGTAAAAATTTAATTCTCTGCTGTGGCATGTCCTATTCCAAAGGCATTAATGCTTCCTGAGTTTTCAACATACAAAGAATAATTCATACAGAGTGTGCCAAAGGGGTCGAATGTGTGCGAGCAAGCTAGAGCAAGGAGGAAAAAAGAGAGGGAAGTGTCATACACCGGGACACAAACACACACACACACACACACACACACACACACACACACACGCACACACACGCACACGCACAGAGGGAAAGACAAACAGCTAGGTATGCAGGCGTGCAAACAGACAGGCAAGCAGGAGGAGCTAGCAAAACAAGGCAAAGGATTAAAGCCCAAAACTATACAACCCACCCCCCCCCACACATTTAGGTAGGCTACTTTTGTGTGCTGTGTGGTGGTCTCATGTCAAAACAACAAACCCTGCAGTTTTTCGAGTCGAAGCTCTGAATAAACAAAGATTATGATTTTTGGTTTCGCTGAATGAAGTTGTGGTCTCTTTGAAGTACGTCATTTCGCCGAAGTGGTGGATAAAAGATACGCCCGGCTTTTAAAATGAATAGAGGCCGTTTCATGTTTGTGCGCACGGCCACAATTCTAAGTTTTAATTGCTCAAGGATGTGATCTCTCTCTCTCTCTCTCTCTCTCTCTCTCTCTCAGCGCCCACCACGGCCAATGCAGCCACCAACGTGTCGTCTTTATGGATAGGGGCTGGTACCAGGGAAGGCAACTCGAGCCACCCATCTGTCTCCAAACCTGCCACAGAACTCTCAAGGGAGGTTACTCTCCATCCCTCTTGACTTTCCTAATACCTCCCGACTTCAAAACAAGCTCTCTCTCTCTCTCTCTCTCTCTCTCTCTCTCTCTCTCTCTCTCTCTCTCTCTACTCTCCTCTCCTTCTCCTCATACACTCCTTCTTTCTCTCACCTCTTGTATCTTACCTTTTTCTCGTCTCGGTCTCTCTTTCGTTTTATCTCTTTTCTTTTATCCTCTCTCATTCTCTCTCTCTTCTCTCTCTCTCTTTCTCTCTCTCTCACTCTCTCTCTCTCTCTCTCTTACTCTCCTTCTCTCTTCCCTGCCTCCCACTTTCCTCAGCCCCCCCCCCCCCCTCTCTCTCTCTCTCTCTCCTCTCTCACTCTCTATCGCACTCTCTCTCTCCTCTCTCTTACTCCTCATGTCTCTCTTCCTCGCTCCTCCACCTTTCCTCACGCCCCCCCCCTCTCTCTCTCACAACTCTTCTATCTTCCTCTTCTCTCACTCTCTCTCTCACTCTCTCTCTCACGCTCTCGCTCTCTCTCTCTCTCTCTCTTTCTCGCTCTCTTTCTCTCTCTCTCTCTCTCTCTCTCTCTACATACACTGTAATGGGGAACGGTGTTTCGGAGGTGTCCTCCCTGAGATGGACGGTTTCCTTGCTGGTTGGTAATCCGAAGGCTATGTGGGATTTGCAATGTAAGGGTGG
This sequence comes from Theodoxus fluviatilis, assembly GCA_034096865.1. Taxonomy (NCBI): domain Eukaryota; kingdom Metazoa; phylum Mollusca; class Gastropoda; order Cycloneritida; family Neritidae; genus Theodoxus; species Theodoxus fluviatilis. Next base: position 12,376 of record JAWQFJ010034193.1, on the reverse strand, counting down.
ATTGAGTAGGAATTGAGTTCTGACCCGAGGGTGGTGAGCGATGTTTGCTCTGAGATCTGAATAGTGATGAGTTTGTGAGTTGATTATGAGATGATCGCTATGTTAGCGAGGGAAAGAGTCAGCCGTTAGTCTGCCCGCTGGAAGGAGAGAGGAGAGGTCAGCCTGCCAACGATGAAGTACAGAGAAGAAGAGATTAGTCTGCCGACCGTCTGTCTACGGAGAGGGGAGGAGACAAGAAGAGGTCAGTCTGCCTATTGAAAGTCTGCCTACTGAGAGGAGAGGAGAGGGCAGCGTTGGTGAAGCCTGCCTAGAGTCTGCCTACTGAGAGGAGAGGGGAGAGGTCGGTCAGCCGTCGGTCAGCCGTCAGAATGAAGCGGACCATGGACAGGATGTGGTCAGAAGATTCACAAAGTAGAAACCCCAGGCCGCCCTATTGTGTCAGGAAAGGGGACCCTCTGTGAGAACCTATCTGGCTATGTGGATAAGGTCCTCAAACCCCTGGTCGATAAAACTCCCAGTTTTTGCAAAGACACCACCGACTTCCTCCGCAAACTTAACGCCCATGGGCAAGTCCCAGCAGGGACACTTCTGGTGACTATGGATGTTGCGTCCTTGTATACTAACATACCACACAGGGAGGAGTCGCGGCAGTGAGATTCGCTCTACTGGCGAACAACTCCCCACCCCTGACCACATCCTGTCCATGGTCCGCTTCATTCTGGAACACAATGTGTTCACCTTCAACGGTGACACATACCTACAGAGACATGGCACAGCAATGGGAACTAAGTTCGCCCCTCAATATGCAAACCTCTTTATGCATAGATTCGAGGAAGATTTCCTCGCAACACAAAACCTCAAACCCAGCCTGTACGTTCGGTACATAGATGATGTTTTTCTCATCTGGCGCCATGGAAAAAGGCCCTTGAGGACTTCTACCGCTCCATCAACTCCTTCTTTCCAACCATCCGACTCGAGATGAACCACTCTTCTCAGTCGGTCACTTTCCTGGACACACGAGTCTCGATAAGAGGAGGCGATCTCGTCACCTCCCTATATCGCAAGGCAACGGATACCGGCCAAATGCTCCACTCTACCAGCTTCCATCCCAGACACACCAAAAAGGCCATCCCCTATGGACAGGCCCTGCGGATCCATCGGATTTGCTCGGACCCTATGGATCGGGACGCCCACCTACAGGATCTGGAAGCCACACTCCTCCGTAGCGGTTACCGCAGGGAGTCCATCCGCAGACAGTTTCGCAGGGCGATCTCCATGGATCGTACAGACCTGCTAACCCGTCGGAGGAGTGACACTGAGGCCAGCCGAGTCCCTTTCGTCACGCAGTACTTCACTGGCGCGGAGAAGCTGCAACGGGAACTCGGACACCTCCAACACCTCATCTGCCACGACCAGTACCTCTCGGAGGTACTCCCTGAGCCACCCATGGTAGCCTTCCGACAACCTCCCAACCTGAGAGGCAGGATAGTCCGCAGCCGGCTCCCCGACTCCACGGTGGATGCCGTACAACCCTGCAAGACTGCCAGGTGTTCGACCTGTGCCATCCTCTGCACCGAGACCACCATAGTCAGAGACCACGTGACGCACCGAGTAAGGGGCCAGTACTCTTGCTCCTCCAGCCACGTGGTCTACCTCATCCGTTGCCGCAGAGGGTGCAGGGACGCATGGTATGTCGGAGAAACCAGCCAACAGCTCCGCCAGCGCATGAACAGCCACCGCGCTACCATCAGGAACGGTTCCCCCCTGCCTGTGGCCGAGCACTTCAATCTCCCGAGCCACGCCACCTCTGACATGCTCGTCAGTGTGCTAAGAGGTGGACTGACGGACCTACAGCGACGCAGAGTGGCTGAGCTCAAACTCATCTCCAAATTCCGTACCCACGAGAATGGCCTCAATAGGGACATGGGACTCCTGAGTCACTATCGATGAAGCTGTCCCCGCACGCCCTTTTAGTGCTTACCCTGTTGTGGCCTCTCCCGCCCTGTGATGTTGGTGCAGAGCACTCCTTCTGACTTCCCTCACTGAACTCTCCTCACTGCCTCGCCGCCCTGCACGTGTTTCACCTGCCCTTGTCACACTATATATTTCCATTCCACAGCCAGCCTTGTTACTTTGGCCTGATGAAGAAGCCTCAGCTTCGAAAGCTTGCCGAGAAGGAATACAGAGCATCGCTGCACGCCCCTGCCAACCCGCTGCCTCTCCATCCTGTAGCGGTGATTGCCCGCATCGGCGGCAGTACAACCCCCAAACGGCCCTCTTCAGGGCCAGACTTGCTCATGAAAGAAACAGTCGGTTGCTTGTCTTCTACTCTTCTTTTCAGTAACTGTACAACCGACCCCGGCACTTAGATATAGCTTATGTTTATACTAGAAGGCTAACCAATATTTTTCTTGTGCTGCTGTGTTTTATTTTTTATTTTCCCCATGGGAGTGAAATAGGGGAAGAATTAGGTGTACATTTTATGAGGTTGAGGTTATCGAGGATGTTGTGGTTGAACCAGATAACCGAGTAACATTCTTTTTACTTTTATTTTTTTTATTTTCTACCCCTGTTACGGGCATGTTTTTGTGTTTGGTCATAAAGACATGTACTTAACCCTGGGACCGTGTTGTTTTGTTTATGGATCCCCGTAACACACACACACACACACACACACACACACACACACATTTTCTCTCTCTCTCTCTCTCTCTCTCTCTCTCTCTCTCTCTCTCACACACACACACACACACACACACACACTCGCTCACTCACACACACACACATACACATACACGTGCACGTTGTATACACGCTCACGCCTGCATGTACTGACGCTCACAAGTATAGGCATGCATCCATGGCTACACGAATGCACATGTTTGCATCCACATGCACGCCTACACGCACACTTGTACGCATGTTCCCAAACAATTGTTCATGAAAACACCTTGCACACACATGCGCGCGCGCGCACCCACATACACACACACGCACGCACACGCGCACACACACACACACACACACACACACACACTCCTCTCTCTCTTTCTCTCTCTCTCTCTCTCTCTCTCTCTCTCTCTCTCTCTCTCTCTCACACACACACACACACACACACACACACACACACACTCGCATATACACACATAACTGTGCACACTTGCAATGTCGTGCACACACACGCGCGCGCACGCGCACATCCTCTGTCAAGATTAACGAGTCTTCTGCTAAGTTGAGAACGAAAACACTTTTTCTTTTAATTCAGGAGAACAGAGGATGGGATAGGGGGGATTTTACATGAGGGACAAGGAAACAGGTATCATCATCATCATCATCATCATCATCATCATCATCATCATCATCATCATCATCATCATCATCATCATCATCATCATCATAAAAAATAACAACACAGCAACAACAACAACAACATTATCTTCAAGAAGGTTTTCGGGGTGAGGTGGGGTAGGATGGGCGGGTGGCAGAAGGGGGTGGGGAGTGGGATTTGGGAGGATCAGGGGTACCGAGGGAATAAATAAAGGACAGTGGGTTTTGAGAACTGATAATGTTTGCCCTTCCACAAAATCGAAAAGGAAGGATTTGATCTATGGCGGGGCGTGTTAATGTGCTTGTATGCGTGTGTGTGTGTGTGTGTGTGTGTGTGTGTGCGTGCGTGCGTGCGTGCGTGCGTGCGTGCGTGCGTAGAAGGAGAAACACTTAACATCAGCAAAAGGGTAAACGAGTATGAGGTCTGTGACTCCTGACTCGACCGTCAAAGCCAATTGGCGCCGTCGTCATTGTTTATGGTTGCACCAGCCACAATGAGCATGACCTTCAGGACGAAGGAAGACTGATGGCTGTGAAGATAACGAGATAACGCATCAGGACTCAACGACGTTGAGAAAGCAACTGCGGAGATCGTTAAACCACAAAGCGCACTCTCCCTTCAAGATGCATCAGCCAGCCTCTCCTGCGAGAAAGCCAGCAGCAGCTCTCAGTCTTTGCTGATGATGGACGGAGTTTTACAACCCATCAGCCTATGTGGGCTATATGAGGTCATTGACTACAAAAAAGAACTTGAGCTGGTTTGAATAGGAGCGAATAGGTCTCATTTCTCCTGGTTATTCGCCTTGTGCGAAGCGCGCAGGGAGAGGCGGTGGATATATTTTGACCCCAGCCCACAACGGGGAGGGGCCGCTATTGCGGAGGGCCGCTATTGCGGAGGGCCGCTATTGCGGGATTTTTTCAACAAAAGTTCCTCAGGCAATTTTGATTCTTTTGTCCTAAAACGCATAAAAAACCATAATATTATTGTTACTTTTTTTTGAACTTTTTTTTTCTATTGCGGGGGGCCGCTATTGCGGGATTTTTTCAACAAAAGTTCCTCAAGCAATTTTGATTCTTTTGTCTTGAAACGCATAAAAAACCATAATATTTTTGTTACTTTTTTTAACTTTTTTTTTCTATTGCGGGGGGCCGCTATTGCGGGATTTTTTCAACAAAAGTTCCTCAGGCAATTTTGATTCTTTTGTCCTGAAACGCATTTAAAAAAAAACATAAAATGTATGTTACTTTTTTCAACTTAGAAAAATTTTCGGGTTTTTTTCTATTGCGGGGGGCCGCTATTGCGGGATTTTTTAAAGAAAAAAACCCGAAAATTTTTCTATGTTGAAAAAAAAGTAACATACATTTTATGGTTTTTTATGCGTTTTAGGACAAAAGAATCAAAATTGCCTGAGGAACTTTTGTTGAAAAAATCCCGCAATAGCGGCCCTCCGCAATAGCGGCCCTCCGCAATAGAGAGCCGACCCCCCGACAACAAATGTTTTTGTAGTCGAAACGTTGAGGCTTGGAACAAAAGCAAAAGGATTTGACAAACTATATACCTGGAATGAGCTATGGCTGGTGTTCGGAAGGAACCAAATATGCTGGCAAGCTTCGGGTCGAACACCTTCATCAGGAGGAGGCAGGCTTTGCTCCTGCGCTGGGTGGAAACTGCTTGATAATCGAACAGACGACTGACAGAACTTCGGAAACAAACGAAGGAATGGGTAGAATTTTAAGGCCTACCAGCCTTTGCAGGCTATGTAGGGCTTTGACCACGAAAATCACTAGTGATGATTAGGGTGAGAGCAAGTCAAGTTGCAAATATTCCCAAATATTCGCCGTTTACCAATCACGTAGGGAGCCTTGGTGGGTTTAACCTATTTAACCTCAATCCAAAGGGGGTTGAACGTCGGTAAAGGGATGGGAGAACATAGTAAATATGATGGAAGGTTGCCGGAACTCAATAGGTATTAAATAAGATTTCAATAGGTGAGTAGAAACTGAGGAGCTGACTATGCACTCATGCAAGAGGGGAGACTACTAGAGACGGGGCTGCCAGGAGCTGGTGATCTATATAGTAAATATGATGGAAGGTTGAGGAAGCTTCTGTTAGGACGATATTTTTGTTTTTGCACGTCATAGACGATGAAGCAACACTTACAGGCACACACAGGGGAAGGTATATCCCAGATGTTCACTTTAGAGACCTTCAAGGTAGCGCGGAAGAATTTCAAACCAACAGCATGCCTGCAGCCTTTCGGGTCTATTCGGAACTATTTTTGGCGCAAGGCTGTAATGCCAAGGGTCAAGCCTATTACGCATTCATTGCGAACTGTGCCAGAGTCAATACTACTGACTCGGGTTTACAGAATGCCCTATCCCCACCCCAGCCCTATCAGCCGCAACCCCTTGCTGCTGGGCATTCGAGGTTCACTGCAGAGAAGCATAGTAGGGACGGCCCCGAGCAGCCATAGAAGCAAGCGAACGACCTTCCAGGTCATTCAACCTGATGACTTTTGGTAAAGAAATTTCTATAGAAATTTCTATAGAAAATTCTATAGAAATTTCTATAGAAAATAGAATTTTCTATATATAGAAATTTCTATAGAAATTTCTATAGAAATTTCTATAGAAATTTCTATAGAATTTTCTATAGAATTTTCTATAGAATTTTCTATAGAATTTTCTATAGAATTTTCTATAGAATTTTCTATAGAATTTTCTATAGAAATTTCTATAGAAAATTCTATAGAAAATTCTATAGAAAATTCTATAGAATTTTCTATAGAATTTTCTATAGAAATTTCCATAGAAAATTCTATATAAATTTATATAGAAAATTCTATAGAAAATTCTATAGAAATTTCTATAGAATTTTCTATAGAAATTTATATAGAATTTTCTATAGAAAATTCTTTACCAAAAGTCTATAGAAATTTCTATAGAAAATTCTCTAGAGGATTCTGTAGAAAACTAAATATTTAATACTTCAGTGAAATACAAGTACAATACTCAAGTACATACCTTACAAATACCATGCATTACTAAACTAAATTCTACAGATTGCTACATGCCATGCAAAAATGACAATAAAATTTCAGATTCTTTTCAGCAGGCTTTATTCTTAGAATGAAAGTTATTCAGACCATGGCACTTTTCCGGAATGTCAGGTTTTTTTTTTCATTAACGGGTCACATTAAAAATGATTTTTTTACAGGAGAAGGAATAAAGGCAGCCTTTATAAACCATATATGTCAAGAAAGCTCTAAGAATGAGCTACATGTTTCTTGCAATAATTTTAATGATAACAGATCGAGAAACTGATGGAAAAATACAACACTCAGGAAATGAATGAAAATAATTTCTTACTATTCACTCCTCTCAGGGTATATACATTGCCAAGCAATAAAAGAAGTAAAACTCACAACAGATTTAGGGAAATAATTTCCCACCACAAAAATAACAAGAAAATCAACATAATTTGGCCACAATAGATTTTGCAATGATTGTAAATAAATAGGTGCAAATGCCGCACAGAACTCATACAGGTGGTACTCCATGCATGCACTCCAACACTCTACACAACTCCATTAACCCTGTGTGTGTCAGACCACTTTTCTGGAATGTCAGGTTTGTTTTCTGCATTAACAGGTCACATTAAAAATGATTTTTTAACAGAAGGAATAAAGGCAACCCTTATAAACCATATATGTCGAGAAAGCTATAAAAATGAGCTACATATTCTTGCAATAATTTTGATGATAACAGAAACAGCAATGAGAAACTGATGGAAAAGTACAATACTCAGGAAATTAATAAAAATAATTTCTTACTATTCAATCCTCTCAGGGTACTTTACCAAGCAATAAAAGAAGTAAAACTCATAACAGATTTAGGGAAATCATTTCTCACGACAAAAATAACAAGAAAATCAACATAATTTGGCTACAATAAGTTTTGCAAAGATTATAAGCAAATAGGTCAAGGTCATCCAAGGTCATGCAACACAAAGCTGTTAAGTTCAAGACATAGGAAGCACAATGGTGATTATTGGCACTTTCTACCATGAGATATGGTCACTTTTAGTGGTTCACTACCCCATTTTGGTCACATTTCATAAGGGTCAAAGTGACATTGACCTTGATGATATGTGACCAAATGTGTCTCATGGTGAAAGTATAACATGTGCCCCACAGAATTATTAAGTTTGAAACAGTTATCTTCCATAGTTCAGGGTCAGGGCCACTTCAAAATATGTATACAATCCAACTTTGAAGAGCTCCTGTGACCTTGACCTTGAAGAAAGGTCAACCAAACATGTATCAAAAGATAGGGCTTACTTTGCCCTATATACCATATATAGGTCAGGTATCCAATCTCAAAAACTTCAGAGAAAATTGAGAAAATGTGAAAAATGACTGTTTTTTAAACAACATTTATGGCACCTGCGACCTTGACCTTGAAGCAAGGTTAAGTCACTATGTATGTTTTTTGAGGCCTTGTCATCATACACCATCATGCCACATTTGGTATTGATAGACTTAATAGTCTCCAAGAAAAATCCAACGTTAAAGTTTTCGGACGCCCAGACCGGACGGACGAAAAGGGTGCATGAGTACATAAACTCACTTTTGCTTCGCATGTGAGTCAAAAACCACATCCAAATTCTATAAAAGTGTGAAAAATGATGAATAGAAATTGCTTGAACCGACCTGGTCGGTTCTACTATTGGAATAGAACTAAATCTGAGTGAGGGGAATCGAATCAGTTATGGGAATAATGATACTGAACTGAGGTATATTCTCAATTTGGTCAGTCCCACTTCTTTTTTAATTAAGTTTTTCCTTTGGCTTGTTCACTCATGGAAAATGCTGCATGCATGAACAGGATGTCATTACTCCCACAAATAGGATTCAGCACTGGAAACATTTTAATTGTAGAGATTTGCTTTCTTGTGCTGTAGATTAGATGTGCAACAAGGTGTTTCTGATACTTTTTTCAATAGTAAAAAGGGGCATGCATGGTCTCATATGCCCAGTGGTCCGGAGTTAGAGTCTAGATGAGCACAAGAGGTATCACCATCAAAACGAGCACAAGAGGTATCACCATCAAAACAAGCATCAGATTCCTCAACCACATGGTTCGAGACACAAAAATAATTGGGTTTTTCATTATTTCTCTATAGTGGCAACATATCTAGACAAGTGGATTACATCCATCTCCTTGTGGAACTGAGAATCATTGCAATAAGTTACTCACGCTGTGTCAGTTTAATAGTCCTTATCAAATTGTTGCTTTCAGTCTCCAGGTCTCGATTTTTCTTCTCCAGGTCTCGATTCCTGGTCTTTAGGTCTTCATTCTTGGTCTTCAGCTCCTGATTCTTTGCCTCCAGAAGTTCCACCTTTTGCCTCAGCTCCTCCTCTTGTGCTGGGAGGCCTCTTCTGATTTTGATCAGAGGCTCCTCGTCTGATGATGGCGAATCATCCTGGTTCTGCAAAGTACAGCAAGCAATACATTCCATTCTTCCAAACAATCGGCCCTGTATAGTTAAACCATCTAGAGTCAGGCACAGTGATATCATAATCAACGACATTGATATTATAATCATAAACTTTAGTCTAAGGACCTGGATGTATGCAAAATTTGACAACAGTGAGGATGTTTAAGGTTTATTCCACTGTCGATTTTGGCAATTTTACAATGTTCACATTATGCAAATGCTGGAGCAGGTCCCCAAAGTATGAAGGCCACAACAATCCAGCTGATGAGGGAATTATCGCAGCAGCACAGGTCGTATGTAAATCTTGAGGGGCAAACGAGTGAGCAAATGTATGTTTGACATAGCCCAATATAACTTGGCATCATCCCATCTGTTCTCATAACTAACTGTTGTGTGCATGCATGTGTTGAGAGAGAATGAACGAACTTATATTTTACAAGGGTAGTGAATTAGGCAGTAGTGCCTTTCTTACATTCAGCCCTTGAGGCAAAATATTCAAATGTTGTGAGAGAGAGAGAGAGAGAGAGAGAGAGAGAGAGAGAGAGAGAGAGAGAGAGAGAGAGAGAGAGAGGAGAGGGGGGGGGGGGAGAGGGAGAGAGAGGGTGGGGAGCTGGGGAAAGGGGGAGGAAGGAAAGAGAGAATGAGAGTAAGAGGGTGGGTGGGTTGGAGAGAGAGGGTGGAGGAGAGGGTGGGGGAGAGGGAGGGGGAGAGGGAGGGAAGAGAGAGAGAGAGAGAGAGAGAGAGAGAGAGAGAGAGAGAGAGAGAGAGAGAGAGAGAGAGAGAGAGAGGGGGGGGGGGGGGGGGGGGGGGAAAGGGGGAGGAAGGGAAGAGAGAGTGAGAGTAAGAGGGTGGGTGGGTGGGAGAGAGAGAGAGAGAGAGAGAGAGAGAGAGAGAGAGAGAGAGAGAGAGAGAGAGAAAGAGAGGAGTCAGTATAATTAATCACAAGAATTATTCATGTGCAATTTCTTAAGCATACTAAAATGGGTAGATAGTGTACCAGAGAAGCAAAATTTAAATATGGAACTTGAAGTGACTACAATGACATATCCATAAAAACAATTTTCTAATCATCCAAATGTTAAATTATACATGTATACACGTAGGCCAAAGCCTCTTGGTGTACACTTCCTCCCCTACTCCCCCACCCCCAATCAGCCGGAACCCCTCCAATATTTCAGCCAGGGGTGGCCTAGCTGAAGTAAGCATATGTGAAGAATGGACAATGTAGGATACACACTTAGCCGTTCCACTGTCTGGAAAGTATGTGCTCTATGTATGCTGACAATACCAAACTGTACAGATCTGTAGAAAAGGAGGAAGATGGCGAAAAGTTGCAAACAGATCTAGATGCTCTGGTGGACTGGGCAGACAGGTGGCAAATGCGCTTCAGTGCGGACAAATGTAAGGTGCTACACCTAGGTAAAAACAACTCTAAAAGAAAATATGAAATGAGAAAGCATGGCAGTCAAGAAAGGGTGATGCTTGAAGAAACTAGAGTGGAGAGAGACCTAGGAGTGCAGATAGATAGTGTGAAGTTCTCCCAACACATCGAAACGCAAGTGAACAAAGCAAATAGACTATTGGGTCTCATCCGGCGATCTTACGAACACTTGGACTGTGAATCCATGAAGCTACAGTCCATAGCACTAGACCGCACCTAGAGTTTGGAAACGTAGTATGGGCACCCAAACTAAAAAGAGACCAAAAAAACTCATTGAGGGAGTACAGAGGAGGGCCCAAAAAATAATTCCGGGATTGAAGGATCTCACATATGAACAAAGACTTGTCAAGATGAGGCTCCCTATAGTCTGTGCTACAGAAAAACAAGAGGCGACCTAATAGAAATGTACAAGTATACGCACGGCATGTACCAGAGAGGAGAGAATTTGTTATCCTACAATGACAATAGGGTTACAAAAGGTCACGCCTACAAGCTTAAAAAACCCCGATGCAACACAGCATTACGACAGCATTTCTTTACCCAGCGAGTTATAAGCATGTGGAACAGCCTCCCAGGCAGTGTAGTTGAGGCACCGAGCCTGAACTCTTTCAAGAACAGAGTGGACAAGCATTTACAGGGATATATGTTCAAGCTGGAAGAACCTTTGGCATTGGCGTAGCCGTAGATGCTGCACAGCAATTAGGCTTTTTTTTTCACAAGTGAAAAAGACTAGGCCTGGTCAGAAGACCAGTATGATAGTATCCGTAAGAGCAATGAAACTACAGCCAGAGAACCATCAGAATCGGCAACAGGCCCTGGACACCTAAGAAGGCCGAAGAATCTACTCTACTCTACTGTCTAGACCGTAGACGTCAGATGAAAGCGTGGAAAACTATGTAGGTATGTGAGAAAAATAATTAACATTTACAGATAACAATAAAACTAACTTATATCACTGGAAAGATCTTAAAAAGATCTTTTCATTGATATAAATGTTATTGCCACACATTATTTACTTTAAAAGTTACGATTTTTTACATGAATAAAAACGCATCATGATACCATTACCAAAGAAGAAATGTTATTGTGACCAAATTGACCTTGCTCGAGTACAAAAATGGTCATAACTATCTTAATTTTGCAGCTACAAGAAAAAGAAAGATATCTACTGAAAGCTTATTAAAAGATCCTGAATCTTGTATTATGTTTTAAAAAAAGTATGAATTTTTAGAAAGATTGAATTACAGTGAAACCTGTGAATAAAACACCTCCGAATAGCACCACACATACATGAGCTAATCAGATGTCACGGCCGTGTCACGTGACCACACTTAGTTCTGACTGACCATGCAGATTATAGCAGATTTGAATGTAAAGTTACAAGCTACTTACATAAAGTTTTAGCAATCAAACACTTGTGAAACAAATTTGAAGTATTCAGAATCACATGAATACTCGTTATTAGCAATATGAATGATTCTGTTTGATTATAAAAGATTCTCTAAAAAGGAGTGAATCAGCCATGATTTTGGACAAAGACGCGTGGTTTGAAAATTCAGTGACTTAATGGTATATAGATCGAAAATCTCTAGTTGTCGTCGAGATATGGTCGATACAAACAGCCTACACATATTCAGAAATGATTTATCTTTAACTATAAATAATTACAAAGATCTGACAAACGCAACTTCGATGCAAATTCGACGACGGTACAAGACACATTTTTGAAAAGCCGCAACTCAGCTCTCGATCACGACTCACGTAACGCACAGTGATCAACAAAATACCAGCATGCCGGGGAAAATATGAACTACATAACTGAAAAGTGTGTTCTTGTCATAGGCCTTTATTTATAGAACGAAACACGTGGCCACAACAAGACCTGCTGCGCGCGAGGCCAAAACTGGTCACAAGCGAGAGAGAGCGTGCAACCGGCGTTCCCACACGTCTTTCTCACCTACCTAAGCCTATGTCATAGGTATGATAGGATGATGCCTGAGAATAGCGCGAATTTTGTCTATGAACATAGGCAAAGATTTGATACAGAGAGAGAGAGAGACAGACAGACATAGAGATAGAGACATGTACTCACCTTCCAGCTCTGCTTC
>JAWQFJ010034191.1:10000-15143 GCA_034096865.1 Theodoxus fluviatilis | reverse complement strand
CCTTTTAGATTTGTTGGTTGTTTGATGTTTGGAACGGAGTTGAAGAACAACCAGTGGTAGGACATTGATCTGACGCCACTTTGATTCAGACAACACGACAAATTAAATGCCAGTTCAATAGATTTTATTAGCACACAACATTAAAGCACCAACATTAAATATTGTCCATTGTGCTGTACATACACTAGTGCTCTACTCCTGTGGTTAGGTGCACACCTTGTGGTCGTTTCAAAACTGAGGACGCAGGGTTCGCTACGGCAGCGATGCTAGAGTAGCCATCTTGGGCAAGGCCCTCAACTTGCATTGCCTGTCTCTATGCAGATGTACAAATGGGTGGCTGCAGTTTGACCAACCCTCGGTGCGAAATCGTGACATCCTTGTGTCGGAATACTCTGATTACAGCAGCGTTTCCCAGAGAATACTGATTCGTATCGTAAGGTACCATAATCTGTGCACATGTGAGCGCCCACGACGAGCGTCTGAGTGAACAGGCTTAAGAGGCGAAAGGCTTTGGGCTTCACGGACACTTATCGTGAGCGCTCATCTCTGAACTTGGTTTACACTTAATTGTTATATTATCATTATCGTCTTTGGAACACGCCTTAACACTGCTTTGCAGGACAACCGACATCTTATACGTCCGATAGGCGCAATACTGCCGATAGCTATGGGCCCCACAAATCCTCCAATAGCTTCGCATGCAGGACCCAGCGAATGGCCTCCGGTAGCTTTCGGGTAGTTTAAAAATAGACAGGAAGGAATCCCCTCCGATTTGAGAGAAAGTGAGACAAAGTCAGACAAAAGGTTTAAATAGATATCGCTGATGCGACATCTCTTGAACCCATCTGCTGTATAGATTAATGTTCAAATGAAAATGTCCAAAAATGAGTTAAATATCGTCACTTCGGCCCAGGAGTGACTTCCGTAACCTTGAGAGGATTGACCTACTGCGCTCGACCACGGTGGCTTTGTACTCCATGAAAGCGTGTTTACACAGAAGTTGAGGTGAAATCAGACGAAATGTTTGAATAGATATCGATGATGGGACAACATTCAACCCTTCAGAAGTACAGAACAGTGTTCGCAAGAAAATCTATTTTTTTTATAAACACGGACCGATAGCGAGATCTCGGACCTATAAAGTTATTGGTGGTTCCTGCATATGAAAACTTCTCCCTTGCAGCACAAACAGAGAGACAGGATCGGGCCGATAGCTCCACAGTCGGGCTCTCCTGCGTTCCAGCCGAGGACTCTGGTCGAAAGGTCACAGCGCTCGACTTCGCTAGCGCCTGCCCCCTGTGGGTTCGGGGTAAGAAGAATTGACCCACCGCGTCTCCCTAGCGATTCGTAAGAGGCGAATAACTAGGGACACCGTGACTTGATTTGCGTTTACTCTCAACTATTCTAGTGATGTTCGTGCTTAATGGCCTTACATAGCCTACAAAGGCTGATAGGCTGTAAAACACCATCCATCCATCTATCCATCCATCGCTAGCGCCTGGCGGTGTAGGTGCTCGAAGCTTCGCAGAGCCTAGAGTAGCATGCTCGGGGCAAGCTGTTTTACTCGCACTGCCTCTCCTCACCCAGGAGTAAAACCGGATACCTGTGAGAGTAGTGAGAGTAGATTGTAGCGCGACTAACCCTTGTATGTTGTTGTAAGCAAGCATCGGGTTGGAATACCCGCCAGAGAGCGAAAGTGGTGTATGTAAATCACTGTGCCTATCTCACCTGTCAGTGATTGTTTTCATCGTCAGGTGTGAGCAAAACTTTGATCAAGTGATCGGGGAGTAAAAGGAAAAGCGGTAAGAAGTCGCTATGTAAATAAAACCTTTAGCCTTACACTCCAAGGAGTGGAGATAGCACTGGTTCCCTTCACAGATCGTACCATCTTGTGTGTTTATGTCTGTCTGTTGTAATGTGCTTGAGAATCAACGTATCGGCCCGATGACCAAGGGTTAAAATTGCACAGCGGTTTCAGAGCTTTGAATGCATTTAATCCCTGTATTATCACCTTTGTGCATCTTCAGGCAGCAGAATATTTTCGTACACATGTAGCAAGCAAACTACCTACGATATGTGTGTACCATTTTGTGAGAATTTGACTCTTTTGTTCTGCTCATCCCTCAGCACCATTGTTGTAAGTAAGTATTGTCTTTTAAGCCCGAGGGGAAGAGTTGTTGCCTAAGAGAGGCAAATGGGAAAATATGTGTTCTTGAAAACATCGCACAGAAAACATGCATCACTCGCTCGCATCCTACTTTGCTCTCGTCTCCATCACGTGAGTTGTCTCTCTTGAGATTATGATATTCGTCAGAAGTTATAGAAATGCTGATAGACGAGCGCTGGTGGCGATCGTTTGCGATACCCGCAGCTGCTCTCGGACTCGAACATTTCCACGCAAACGCTCGCCGCGAACGCTCAACTCCGAACGCTTATGATAGCTATCGATACAAATCGCTGTCGTCTGGGAAACTCAACTCTGATGAAGGGCAACTTGATCAAAAACTTGTGCTTAGTGGCTTCGTTGCTTTGTGCATGAAATGTCTGCTTATCGCTTGCTGTAAATTGACTTTTCAAAGCGAATCACCCTGAGGTGAGTAGAGGCAGCAATGATTGTTGATGACGTCTCCTCCAGACGTAAACCGACGCTTTCGAACTCTGGGTCTGTCGATATTGTGGCCTTCCTATCGAACGTAGAGCATGGCAGGCGATAAAAGCTACTTATGCACACAAGCAAATATCATAACATTTACTGACAGATGAGTGAGTGATTAGCATTGTCAATATTGGACTGCAACGCACACCATCACATTAAGCGCACTCCCGAAAGGAAAAACAAAGGAGGGGGGGGGGGGGGGGGGGCAGTGGGGGGGATCTATACACAAGGTGCATAGCACACTTGGAGCATTTGACAACACGGGGAATATATAAACACAATTTCTGAAGTAAAACAACAATCATTATTCCAGGTCGTGAAACTCGTCAGCACGAAAAGACAAACCGCACAGATTGGAAAGGCCTGCTCTGCTTAAAGAAGATTGATTGCAAAAAAGAGAAGACTACATGCATTCTGGGATTGAGGACGCTACATGTACTTAATGACAAGCAGATCTTGAAACAGCATCGAAGTATTCATGAGGACATAAGGTGGGCATTTCTCATGAACAGTTGCAGTCAGAGGCATGTCGAAAGCGAAGGACATCTCATCCATGTTCTTAATGTTGTCATGACTGATCCTCTTGTTTGCAGTGATGCGCTTGGCAGAGGAGCAACAAGATTCGATTTCTATGCCATTTGCTCGACTGCGAGCTGCTTACACGGTGTCGTCTCGCGGCTTATAATCGCACGCATCACGCTGGCGTTGCCGCGGAGTTATTGACCTTTGCAGGTATTGCCATATCCCCTTGCTTTCAGCCACATTTTCCTGATTTACACGCCTGGTTCAGCAGGTCTTTCCATGTACTGATGCGATCTCGCGTGTCACTCTTGAGTGCTGGCCATTGTGTCTTGTGTGCCCGATATAAGCCTCGATTTTCTTTTCGCTGCAATGATTCAGGACACTTCTCTGTTGCCTTCACTTTCGAATCTTTTATTTATGTACGCCCAGGTTTCTGGCAGTGCTCTGACGACCTTTATCTAGAGCCAGTTTGATGGCGTGCAACTCGAAACCTCCATCATGGCCCTGCCGCTTGGAACTTGGCTTCAGTTCCCAACGAGATGGTGCACGCAGCTGAAGTACCGGCCCACTGCTTGCAGCTGTCGTCCTCACGTGACTTTGGAGAAATGGCTCCCCTTTGGGTAGAGGGTGAGAATAGACCCCCTGTGGGTAGAGGGTGAGAATAGACCCCTGTGGGTAGAGGGTGAGAATAGACCCCCTGTGGGTAGAGGGTGAGAATAGACCCCCTGTGGGTAGAGGGTGAGAATAGAACCCCTGTGGGTAGAGAGTGAGAATTGACCCCCTGAGGGTAGAGGGTGAGAATAGACCCCCTGTGGGTAGAGGGTGAGAATAGACCCCTGTGGGTAGAGGGTGAGAATAGACCCCCTGTGGTTAGAGGGTGAGAATAGACCCCCTGTGGGTAGAGGGTGAGAATAGACCCCTGTGGGTAGAGGGTGAGAATAGACCCCCTGTGAGTAGAGGGTGAGAATAGACCCCCTGTGGGTAGAGGGTGAAAATAGCCCCCCTGTGGGTAGAGGGTGAGAATAGACCCCCTGTGGGTAGAGGGTGAGAATAGACCCCCTGTGGGTAGAGGGTGAGAATAGACCCATGGCGTCTTCCTACTCGATTCGTGAGACGTCAACAACTATGGAAATCTTGACTTGTCTTGCTCTGACTCAAACCAGCTCTACGGATTGTTCGTGGTCGTTGGCCTTGCATAGCCCGCTAAAACTGTTTAGATCGATACGAGCACTGTTAATTTCAGGTGCCTCAACGTGTACATTTTCTTTACTAGAGAAACATTATAAATGTTTGTGTTCTGCTTCAGCATCTCTCTAAGCTGCTCTCGCATAAGACGCACATGAAAATGGGGCGCAGCGGTTGAAATGATGAGGTACATAGAAGTGCGGCATAGAGTGCGAGACCTACGGTGTTTCTGATTACAACAGAACATGACCGAAGACTCTTAAGGAAAATTAGGCGATAGAAATCTGGGACCGAAATCCTCACAACAATATCTGGTAGTCATTTTCACTCTGTATAGAAATTTTTAATGAAACAACAAGGACTTTACAGTTCGTTTAGATATGGTCTAGCAGTCATAAGCGAATAAACACCTAAACACTTTCCATCCTTTCTAGTTGTCACTGTTGCAAACGACACAACTTCCTGTGGACACTGAAGTGTACCACAATGCAGTAAGCGTAGTAAATTGCAAACGATGTGGCATCTCTCCCTCTGAAAGTTGAAAGGTCAAAGATAAAGGTCTGGTTTTATATAGCGACTCATCACCCTTGTCTGGGTTTTAAACCGGTTTACACTTTACCCCCCGATAAGTGGGCCGCTTAATTAAACCACGATGGATTATACACGCACAGAGCCTATGGATACATCATTCGGAGGCTGTGTACATAGGTATTGCCCGCAACCAGGATGTCTGTAACAGGTCCGCAGTTCCCAGGACAAGTGTAAGTGGTAAGAAGCGAC